>JTDE01004509.1:9365-24341 GCA_014338405.1 Paragonimus skrjabini miyazakii | reverse complement strand
TGCAAGCAGGGTGAGAGTTTATGGACAACTGTCTCGGGCGTTCATCACTTCTAGTGGTGTTCGTCAGGGGTGTCCGATTTCCCCCTTCCTGTTCAACTTTGTCATAGACGACATTCTGGAGGGTACGCAACGGGAATACAGTGAGCTTGGTGTTGAGCTTCTTCCTGGCGCTAGGTTGACCGACATTGTCTTACTTAGCTCCTCTGCCGAAAACATGCAGACCATTCTGGACAGGTTGAGCGACTGAACTGGTTTGTATGGAATGCGCTTTGCACCCTCAAAGTGCAAAGTGTTGCTTCAAGACTGGGGCACTTCAACTCTTACTTTCTTCGTTGCAGGTAATCCGCTTGAGACTGTGGACAGTTTCACATTCCTGGATAGCACTATCTCCTCAGCCTGTAATATTGCTGATGAGATATCAAAGAGGATTGCAAAGGCAAGAGTCGCCTTTGCCAAACTGCGTCATCTGTGGCGTCGAAAAGACGTCCGGTTGTCCCTGAAAGGAAGGGTATATAATGCCTGTGTGCGTTCCATTTTGCTTTATGGTTCGGAAACGTGGCCTGTTCACAAAGAAGATACTAACAAGCTTGCTGTGTTTGATCATCGTTGGCTCTGCCAATTGGCCCATATTAAGTGGACTGATTGCGTGAGCAATATGGTAGTTCGCCAGAGCGTTTTCCGGAACGCTCGGGATGCGCGATCAATTAGTCAACTAATCACGATACACAGCTTGCGTTGGTTGGGTCACGTACTCCGTATGTTATCTGGTCCTTTGCCGTATCGGGCATTATATATTGAGGCCACCAACAGTTGGGTTAAACCGCGTGGTGGTTAACCAACAACGTGGTCACAAAATATGAAGACCCTGACTGCCCCATTGAGCAAAGCGGGCAGGTGTCGCCTGCCTGGATGAGGTCCTCGAGATCACTCGAACCGCTGGTTAGAGACGCTATCTGAGATGGCGATGTGTCGCAGTCAATGGCGTACCTGTATCCATTCCATTTCCGCTTCTTTCTCTTAGTCTTCTCTCGATAATTCTCACGCTTCTTAGTAACGTTTTCTTCTAGGATATTCCACGTCACTGTTGAGGTGAGCGGCGGCCCGAGCCACAGTACCTTTTGGTCAGGCTCACGGTTGTTATGATGACGATGGCATTTACGTGTAAACTGCTCAAGTTTGTTGTACAGATTGTCAATTGCATCTTCAGGGGGTATTATGAACAAAAATTAAAATCCGATTGTTTCACCATGTTGAAATTTCCCATTTTGGTTCATTTCTCAACGCGAAAATGTTGGGAGGGTCAACAAAAAATCCCGCCCTTTTTGTGACCATATCTTCAATAACACCCATGATTAATAAGCTAGTCTTCCTTGTATCACAACATCTATGACTGAGTATCCACCCGCGTTCAAGATGGTAAATGTACACAAGAAAAACTGCTTGACGCAATTGCAACAAACGACGAAAGGACATCGTTGAGGGCAATTGTTATCAACATTCTAAATCTGAGTTCCATACGGCTGTCAGAGGCATTTATTATGCATTAAGGCAGCAGGATAGATGGACATGTTTTGTTTTAAACTCTGATCATTCTGCCACATGAGAACTGAGTTCACTTGGAGGAACAGTCGGTTTTCATAAGCTGTGTTCATACGACTGTCAAGAACAAGTGTAGAGCAATCTAGAGGAAACACTATTTTACTAAGTTTGTGAGGGGTCAAATTATGAAACTTGTCAGACATTTTCCCAAGCTGTTATAGTCCGACGCTTAGAACGGTGCCCAAACATTCTCACTACGCAATCAGCTCCGTTTACGTAACGTTTGTGCTTGGTGTGAAAGCAAGCAAAATTTGTACTTTCTCTTAGTTATTTTTCAACAGTTCTGTGCAATCAGTAGTAATGCGAATTTGGTTCCCTCGATTACGTTTCCCCGACAGCTGCTAGCCAGTACATCCATTAAGCCACACGATGTAAGAAACACCTGTTCGAACAATATGATTAACCACTGAGCACAGGGCCAGCTCTTCTAAAAATACAAACCAAAAATAGGACAGTGCCAACACTGTTACACGCAATCACGTTGTATCAGCATACACTAAATAACATTACCCCCCAAGCAGTTCGTCATAACAACGTTCACCCTGCGCCCGAAGCCTAAGCGTGTTCTGGTAACCACACTCTGATGGACACTGTTTACAAACATGTGCGCTACGTAGAATATCGATTGAGATTGCGATCATCAAATGGGAAATACCATGTAAAGGTGAACAATGAATGAGTGGTTCAAGAGGGTACTTGCTTTGGGTACCATATGAGATTAACTCATAAATGACAGTAGTGTACACCAAAAACCTGTTTGCGTGGTACCATATTTCAACCCGAATTCGTCAACCTGTTCGTATTCATGAGCAATATCCTTCTTAGTCGGCTGATGTTTTTCAGTGCTGGACTTTGAACAGACCAACAAAAAGTTCAGTATCAAGAAGAGTAGTTTGACCGGTCAATCGATCCACTACGCCAATTTCTACGCCAAGTATTCTCGGACACCACGTGCACTACGCGGTAGTGCGTAGCCACTGTGAAACCAAGAATTCCGCTCTACGTCGGTAGCTTTCAAACCTAAGCAAACAGTGATGAGCTTCAAACGAAATGACGCGTCTTTTTTTAGCTTATCTTGGATGTTTTCGAAAAATACCAGTTTAAGCCTTACACCCCCATCAAGATGGGGTAATGCGCAACCGATGCGTAGCACCAGTCACTCTTAAATGTTCAGTGTATCATATACAATGTTCCAGTTCATGGTGTAGAAATAAGCTAAGAAATCCCCGTGTTTCGCTGGACAAACGTTACGCGCACTCAAGGATTTGTATACGGAAGAGGTTATGTGATTCCATGATGGGACGCCGCACACAACCGTGACACTTACTGACATTATGTGCAAAATAACAAAATGCTAATGTCTGTTATTCCTCTGCCGATGATTTTTGTCACATACAACACCGGTTAAGTAGCATCTGGAAACGGACCCACAAAACGCAAGCAGGATCCTCACGTATGAGTTAGCGCCTAGATTACCTTCGTGAAACTGCAATGATTTCCGAGTAATAACAATTACGTATCACGAACACTTAGCAGCAGACAATATGTTTTCGGCTCAGGATACGCCAAATTCATTGCAGTTTTCATCCGGTAAATTGCATATCTTACATTAGCTACTAAATGGGCAAAATCCTAGGCGATCGGCAACAACTTTTTGAAGACGAGAATATTACACGACAAAACTTTCCTTATCACGGATCCCGAAAGGTTCCGATCAGCAAGAAAGCAATCCAAAATTTGTCTCGATACAGTGACCATTCTGAACACCGGCTTAACACCTAGTATATCTGGAGGTCGTCCGAATTAGCAACATGCGTTTAAAGACTGCCGGGCAAATTGACAAATTAAGTAACAATTCGTTGCCAGAACAAAACAGGCCAAAGTGCCACTAGTAAAAGATTACACTTCAATTTGAAACAAGACAAACACTGAGACGGTCACTATGTAGTTACATAGTCATTACAGCCCAGATTATGCTTGATGCAAACCGACCGCCGTGAAGCTAGCTGGATGGCCACAAGAGCGTGAATCCTGAGTTTAATGGAACTGCCCAGATCAAGTTCAACATTCCGACTAAGTGAGCGGTTGTTCTGAGCAGTCAACTCAATGAACACCCACTTTCGCCGGAGCAGTTACTATTACTGTTCCCCAATTTTTTAACATAGAGTCCGTGCTGTTGTTTAAGTGCTGAAAAGCGGGGCCCCGTAACCAATATATGCATATGACCCCTCATCCCAACCTACCTACTGGGCATAAATACAAAATATTGAAGGAAGCCGTCACAGAGTGGGTCACACCGTCCGGAAGGTCCTATTTCAACAGCTGTTCAGAGACCCGCCACCTGTTTTAGGTGAAAAGTCTCATCTATCGTCGCCACGTACACCTTAAGCCCGTAAAACTCGTAGCATATTTTAGCGCGTTCATCTGTAGTGCTTAACGCAAAAATATGTGCTAGTTGACAAGACGGACAAGGGTGTTCGGCATAGATCACTTAAGTGAGTGGTATGGGAAAGCAAGTACTTCTGCGTAACGCTCCAGCGAACCGAGGGCGCATATGGTTTGCGTCAGTCGGCCGACACCACACTCACTTTCTCGTCATAAGCGACCCGCACACACCACATACATGCGAACCAATAAGTTACTTTAAAGCCTATGGTCCATAAACAGGGGAGTACGCTTAACATGCTATACCGGACAACGTTCTGTGACGTTAAACAGCGACCCGGGAACGCCGATGTAACGGTTGACAAGCAAAACGGAATGGAATCAAGAATAATTGTGGGGTACAACACGTACTGTGATAGGCGGAAACACTCTAAATCGAAAAACCGGTAGCAAACTAAGGATGTCAAGTGAAAGCCATTCATAGGATGTGAAGCGTTTTAAACATAGCAATATTGCATCGGCCATAAACTTACTTCGCCAGTGAGAAGGTTAACACCCAAATAGATATCGCCGAATGAACCAGATCCAATCTTCCGCATGAGGCGGTACTTGTCATTTATGAGAATCTCGCCCCGACCCACACACCTCTCCGCCATATTTGCAAAGCGAAATGGGTCGGATAAGATCAATTAAAACAACCACTGGAGTTTTGAGACGACGCAAATGTGCACTGCACAGCCCTGATAAAAACATCAAAATTTTGAACTGATCGTTCAGATGGATGACTAAGCATCAAGCTGTGTCAAAAAATCTGAGAAAATTACTTCGTTCTTTTACGTCGTTATGACAGCCGACCGCTGTAAGTTCAAACCGCCAAATTAGATATCTGCTTATGTATCGCACCCTGCTGCCGTGTTGTTGGTGCCACTTTTGCTTTCGATTATGTAAGTTGTGTGCATGTCTTACTGGGCCTTTGGCTCACGCTTGTTTCTATAGTCTCCTCTCGTAGGACTATCGTTGGAACCTTTAATTCAGTAGAACGCTGTCCCCCGGTGTCTCCACGTTGCTCAAAATTGGTTTACGAGCGTAACGGCTACACGAAGCCAGAACGTCTGGCTTGCCTACTGCACTTAATCGGCAGGACCAATATTTATTTTAGTTACGTTCGATGAAATGTATAAGGCAAGTTTGAACAGGGAAATAACTGCAGTCACTCCTAACGATATTGGTGAGATTTCGGAGGCCGCTTTTGACTAGTTTGCCCCATACGTATGCTTTTGATTTCCAGCGTTTAAAACTTAGACTGCAGCCAGATGTCTAGGGTGTCTGGTTTCAGCCGATCTGTCTCATTTTTATCCAGCGAGCGTTTGCTGATCAGTGTAGCAAGCACTGGATTAGTTATGATGATGCGTAGGTGATCTCATCGCACCAAAGTTCCAAGGGGTGTACACATCACATAAGGACTCTGATCTAGAACTTTCGAAATCTCTGGCAGCAAAGATACGACGATGCACGCCAAACAACCTATAAGAGATCGTCCAGAAATTGCACTCTCTTTGATCTGGTCATTACAAACGAATATCCCCTTGTAGGCAAAATAATCGTTGAGCGACCTCTGCGACATAGTGACCACTTGCTGCCAGTGGAGCAACAGCTAGGGGGAGGGAGAATGAAAATGGCTGAAGATTCCACCGGCCGATAGATGAAACATAAGGTCAAGCCCAGCCGGTACGACCGTTCTATGAGCGTCCTAACTGAACATTTTTGCGTCACTCGTAGAACGGTCGGAGAACATTTCAGCGTAGCACGGTTTATAATATATTTCCGGTTTCCGCACGTTGTTTAACCATTATACCTACAACGGCTAGTTCTGCACGTTCCCACCAACGTAACCACCCCCGATTTATCGGGAAATAACGGAAAGGCGCCTGAGGCCGAAAAAATACGGCATTCACCGTGACAGCATAATTATACTGGAAGAAGTAGGACGTGTCCTTCAGTGGATCCATGTGCCCGTGTGATTTATTCTTCGGCAACCGCACAAACCCTCCTCTTGCTTTATGAGTCCATCTGTGGGTTTTCTCCTTCACGGCCTTGTGTGACGAACCTGGAGATTGTTGGCGAATACAGCAACTCATGCATTTTAGTTGTTACTGCATTGATAACGTTACCAATAGTGTGCTGCATCCGGGTTGTGGGCGCAAACGAAAACTTGCTAATGACGCCCCGCCAGTTGATTTTGTTTGCCGTTATCAGGGTATCCAGTATGTTTCGTGCGCAATTTCCCATTGTTCTTCCGCCAATTTCGTCCATACAATCGGCCTGAATATGCGGTTGTTACGGTTTACATAAGCTACGATCTTCAGGTATAATCCCCGATCTTCCAATTGTTTGTTCAGGATCCGAACATCCTCAACAGTGTTCATTGGAAATTGCATTGGAAAATCGTCCGAAGGCTTTAAGTGACTTTCAGCAAGCGTGAACATCAACGTGCTCACGTCCAGCTGCGTGGAGTGCATGCGCACGTTTGAATGAACAGCATCCTGAAGGGCCTCTTTTTTGAGGTTAATTAACATCTGGAACGCTTACCATACAATAAGTCAATGTTTACATCCATGGCCGAAAAGAGCGCATTGTTGTCGATCACATTAGTTTTCACTGGGCTTCTGACTAATGGAGCTACACGGCGAGCTGTAATTCAGCTATTGCACTCTCTACCTGGAGGCTACGGGGCTGTTGCAGAAGAATGCAACTTTCGTCTGTGGACTCGTGCTGACGGATGCAGTAACCATGCCCTGCATTGGCGGTGTTGGCGGTAACCAATCGATGTCCACAGAGAACGCCTTTTTCCTAGGTTCACTCACGTCATCCTCTGTGAAGTCCGGCCTGAACACTCGTTTACTGGACAACCTGTAAAGATTAGGAATATTGCTTGCATTACGCACTTGCCATGGACTTCCACGTAAATCGTGGCATCTGAGTGAGGCAACTAAGACAGTTCCTCCAAGATATTTTCAAACTGCATGGCAGTCCAAAGGCCGTCTGAAAACGGGAGAATGAGCGGAAATAAATTGTACATGTTCTCCTGAGAACTTTAACGGTGTACTCTTTTGACGATGGTGGTGCCGGCAAACATTCAGATGGTAAAGGACTTAATTGTTTCCAGCCCATCGATGGCCAACGCACCTTATCTTGAGAGGTAAACCGTGACTTGTATGCGGTATCCAACGATCCCTTCTCAAACCCTATGACGCTGTACTTCTGGAATTAATGGTTGACGTAATTATGACGAACTTAATATGGAAAAAGAAACATCATGTTTTCATTCTTATGTGTACAATGGGGTAAACAGTGATATGGTTTTCCAATTTAAAACGTAAGCATTCGCAGTAAATGTTTGCGGCAGTTTTCCAACAAGCTGTGGATGAGAAATTACAACATCGAAAAATGTTCAAGTCGACGGATGGAATGCATATTTCGAAAAACAACTCCACTTGGGTATACCACCTGAGAAGTAATCGTTCCATATGGATGAGCTCTATAACTACAGGGGCTCCGTCCACTACGATGCAGTTGTTAGGCGGTTTATTGGAATAAAATATGGTTGGCGGCATCCGAAACGGATTAGCCTGTGACGCTGCGTGTAATCGGTAGACCGTGAATATCTCTGTTATCTTTTAGCGAAAAAATATTTTGTAGCTAGGGAAGTTGCTGAAATTTTGTGACATGTTGCAGTTCCTAAAATCTCAGAATTCTGTCCTGGAGATTTCTTTGTTTCAATCTTCTGAAGACGTAAGCATGGAATTAACGGTAGTTCAATGGCATAGGGAGTAATGGAAAAATAATGAAAAGTTGATTCCTACGTTATTTCGGAGGATTGAAGGTAAAATATAATGAAAATCGCTGTCATAGACGTGGAAACGCATGCTTTCATTCGAATTTGGGCGTAATTAAGCAGGAAAGTGTGATTATAATTTCGGCAATCGAACTGTTTATTAAAATACAAACATGAGGAACGCCTACAAAGCTACTTCAACGTAAGACATTGCACAAAAACTGAACAAGTGAGTCGTGTTTTATCAGTTATATTCGCCATGCTTTACCATGCGTTCGTGCCGCTCTTTTCAACTTTTCCATGAACATAAGATGTATGCTGGAAGGCAACTGTGTAGTTTGCCGGTATTGTGCTTCAAGGCCGAGACGAGTTGAGAACGGCTATTTAAGCGCGAAAAGAGATTTTTCAAATTTTTCATAAAATATTAAAATGCATATTACTGGGCAGATGTATAGATTTCATCGAGTAAACTAGTTGTGTTGCAATGAGAAAAATTAGCTATACCTAAAAATGGTTCACAGTTACACTTTTGTTGAGAAAAATTTGTCGCCATTTTCGTCAACAAAAGCCTGATATTGGCTTCCTAATCTATTTTACGTTCTGAAAATGCTCCCATCGGAATTTTTGTGGTGGAATACGTGTTTACGTCTTGTAGACACTCAATTTCATGTGAGTTTGGAGATGCAATTGAGTTTGTAATTTTCGACAGCGCTGCGTTTACATTGCACTGTACACGAAATATCACAGTAATTCCTAATGAAAGCTATGTCGCCGCGGTCGTTGGTTAATTATTCACCTGAATTGTATGTTCAGCTTGGTTCCCTTACAGTATTTGCGGTGGGAAATTTTCTCTGTTATCACCTGGTTTTCATGGCGCAAACATGGGTAACACGTCCCACTTCATCAATAACAACGTATGCATTGTTTTGTTTATTGCTTACTGACTACGCTTGAATGTTACTTGCGGTGTGTAGGTGAGTCAATCTTCACTCTTCTGAGAGATAATGACCAACTTTGATGCTCGTTGGTTATCCGACGAAAACACTGATTCCCAATTCTACCATTTCAGCTACAACCCTTCTATCTTCGTATCATGTACGCTTATGATTGCGCTGACTGTTGGTCTATGTCTTTGCCGACTGCAGAATTCACTGACGACTGCCAATATGTTATCTCATTTTTGGCCAGAACTGAAGAAGATCATTATAACTTATCCCCAACGATCTAAATGTACGTTAATTCTTATTTCTCCCGTGTTCTTATCAACGTTGATCATAGCTTAAGTGAACTGGACGGAGCAGCTACTGGTGTGAACGCATACTGCGTACCTGAGCAATGATTGTAGCTTAGGATAACTGGACGGAGGATCTACTAGTGTGAACG
The DNA here is from genome assembly GCA_014338405.1 of Paragonimus skrjabini miyazakii. Lineage (NCBI taxonomy): Eukaryota > Metazoa > Platyhelminthes > Trematoda > Plagiorchiida > Troglotrematidae > Paragonimus > Paragonimus skrjabini miyazakii. The sequence goes on along the minus strand of JTDE01004509.1, from coordinate 15,139 downwards.
CATACTACATACTTAAGGGTTGATCACAGTTCACGTAAACTTGACCAAGCAGCCACTGGTGTGAATGCATACTACATACTTAAAAATTGATCCTAGTTTAGAAGAACTGGACGGGGAAGCTATTAGTGGGAACGCAAAACATTTAAGGTACTATGTAATCTGCGGCCTGCGTTCGTTGATCGGCTCTGAAACAGCCTTGTTGTTTGTACACTTTGTGACCTTAATCTAGTTCTGAAAAATGCAGAACAGTGACCACCGCAGGATTTGCTACGACATCCCCATCATTGCACATACCTTAACCACCAGGGATGCAAATTCATATTTTAAACATGAAGTACAAACACGCTGAAGAATTTACCTTCCTCGGTTAGTGTACTCCCTGGCGCTGAAATGTCATTAACATCAGGCCACACTGAGGACCTTTGGTCTGACAGCCGAGAGCTCTTGGGATGGCACACCAGAATCTTGAAGGGGGCATATGGATGGGTGTGTGCGATGATGGGGCTGTCGTAGTGACTGCAGTAGGCTCAACACCCGAATGTGATGCTATGGATTCCGTTGGAAAGTAATTTCTTTCATCTGTTCTGCATTTTTCCAAACTGGAATTAGGTCACGAGTTGTGCTAACAACTATCGGCAGAAATGTGAACCGTGTAGACGACATTATTCCGTTCGAAAAGATTCCAAATTTGGAAATACTCGTTTTACGCTAGGGGAAGCAGTCACAATATCGCAACACGGAGGGTTCAAGAACAACATAACATTCACAGCGTTCATGGTTGTCTGTTTTGGGAACAGACGAAATACAGTCAACTTATTATTCCTCATCCAAAGACATGTTCGAGTAAGCCGATTATATTATTCACTTCTTTCGCTTTCAGCTGACCACCGCAATAACCACGGACGAATGGAGAGCCTGCAGAGCTTTGGATGAAATAGCTCATTACGAACACTGGACGATCAATCATACAAAAAATTTCGTGGATTCTGAAAACCGCATGATGCACTCGAAAAATATGGAAAATCTTTGGTCCTTTGCCAAGAAGCACTTTCATGCAATATCTGAATCAAACGAACGGCAATTCCAGTTACCCCTCCAGGAGATCTGTCTGCGAAAACTAAATCTTGGAAACATGATCGGCAAATGGCTGTTAACTTTGCTTCATACGAAAATGTTGTTGAATATATGATATACGTCGACATTATTGCACGCGTTGGTAATTCCGATTCATATGTCTTGTGCTGAAATTGGTAGTTGCTCCGTCCGGTCGACTTAAGCCATGGCCAACGTCTAATTTTGCCGCATTTATCCACCCTAATAGCTACTGCGCCCAGTTGACTTAACTTATGTTAAATTGTGTTCCACGCTTAGACACTGTTAAGTGCTCCGTCCATTTGTCCTACCTTACGAGTTATGGCAAACACATAGGGGGACGAGTGAAGTCAATGGGGACGAAAACATGAGAATAGACTCTTGAATTATGTATTCGATAAGTGCGGATAAATCCACAAAAATCCTCTGCTTTTTTCCAGCGCAGAATGTAGCCTTCGATTTTCATGTGTTATGGATGTCCTTCCGGATGATTGAAACCATGTATTAGATGAAGTCTTCATAATCACGTCGTTCATCGCATCTGATATCTGCAATGAATCTGTGTACGCATATATGTAGGGACTTACTTTCTTCAATTATATCAACAGGATAATCGTTCCAGGTGATGTTGATTCGTGCTTTCATCGGCCCGTGTGCAGGCGGAACACTGTCAGCGGACCGGCCTAATTCGACATCCGTTATAGTTGGTATGCGAGACTTGTTGCCCATGATCACCGGGGGAGTGCAAACCACGGCTGAAGTAGATGGAACTGACAAAAGTGACGATTCAAAACGTGTACTTACCAAGGGACTGAGGTTGAAGCTGCTTGTAACAGAATGGACACTCTTTTATGTCTGCCATTTGCATACATTTGGAGTGAAAAATCAGCTGATCGGCATCACACCAATTACTGTGGATCTGTACGGGGTCAACGCAGTGTCCACATGACAATCCTGTTTCAGGCTTCTTCACCTACCCCGGTTGCACACTACTTCCAGCTGAATCCGTGGGGAAGTCGTATAAAGGCAAGCCAGTTTTTGCACGTCCCATTATCTTACTGGCAAAAGCAATGATACTGTTAAAGCGAGCCACCGCCGTGCGGTTGTTGCAGTCGTGCAGCTTCTGAAGTACATGATGCAGGGCTTCATAGTGACGGTTGAAGCTGGCTGCAGAAAACGGCCGAAGCCGCTAGCCTACCATCCGTCGACTTGACAAGTTGTACTCTGCCAGTCACCGCTCATGAATGGGAACGTGACTTTGTAAAGGAAATTGGAAGCTATAAAAGACCTTACCGTTGGGGTAGAAATGTTTCAGAATCACCGACATAGTGTGTATGCATGGCAGCCACATTATACGGTAAAATGTTTATTCACACGTGCCCTCAACGCTATCTACGACGAAAGCGTCACCATCATGTTGCATACGAAGCTGCGATGTTCAAGGCGATTTATAAAGAACCACTTACCTTGCACTCGGATATTGTTTCAAAAGGGAGTCATGGAGTCCGTCCTTTCAGATACTTTTGGACAAGATGACTTGGGAACGTGGTCATTCTGCGGAGAATGTTCTTCACGTACCCGTCAAAATCCACAACCTCACGACGATCGCACCCATAGGTCGTTTGTATTGCGTACTCTCGCATCAGCCGCCCATTGTGAATTCATATTTTCTGAATGATGAGGGCTAGGAAGTCTCTTTGGTGCGACCCCTTCTTCAACCGTCCGTTTGCGTTTTCCAGCCTAATATTTGTTCAATTGCCAAAGCGGACAACATCGCTTTGCGCATGGATGGCCCATTTCGGCTTGATGTACAGCCAACTATACAACAAATAATTCGGAAACTTCCTGTCCGTTCGGTCGGGGATATAAAAATCACGTTTTAACCCACGGTGAACAGTGTAGGGGTGCAACTTATTCTTCCTCATTGTCTGCCGTAGTCATTCGGTGGAAGAGAAAACAACTGCGAAAAGAGTTTGTCTTTTAACAAATATGACGGACGAAGTTTACACACTTACATGCCTACGTACGGCATCACGTACAAGAAAGTAACACAACAGGATGTCGCAGCCGGACACTACATGGACTGCCCTCAGATGCGCATCCATCTTATCCATGACAAATGTTCTCACCGCAACCTGCTCGCCCATCATTTCCCGAAAAGTTTCGAAAGGTCTACGTGGTGATGTATACTATTCACTACGAACGCACCCGTACACCACGGGTCGACCATGTCCCATACCGTCTGTCACGAGGAATGATATAGCTTCCAACTTCCAGAGCATGATGAAATATACAGTGACATACTTGTGCCTGTTTGTGCCGTGAATAGCATCCACATTCACCACACGTGGGAAACGTCGGTAAAGTTCAAGCTGCGTTCGCCGGGCGAAGCAGATGTGCGTACATCTGTTTTTTTCATCTCTCACAGTGCGCACCACACCGATCGCACTAATTACTGACAGCACCTCATCAAGGTTCTCTAATGTTCCGTGACAAGTGTAACGTAACCAACACACTTGACACTGCAGGCTTTACCATGCGGCAGATGTTTCCAACGTCAGCAGTTGTCATAAGCTTTCCACAAACATCCGCTACATACTGCTGGGTGTCAGCAGTTGGTGTATTTTACTGGAACAGGCTCTCGCATTCGTTCACTTCACTAACGGTGAGTCCACGATTCGTAGAATGGGAATGATATAGCAGACAACTGAGGGGTGGTTGTGCTCCAACTTGATAAAGCTCACAACCAGACACGCATCTCGTCGGACCACATGTAATCGTGATCTGCAACATGTTTCGCGAGAACTGATTCGTTAAAACCAACAACAGTTAACCCACTAGACACATCGCACACCCTTACATACACTCTTACGCCTTATGTACTTCGTACAATGCTAATAAGTCTACATGGTTTTCAGGAAACCATGTCACTTTACCTTATTGTACGTCAAAGCAGGTTTCGACTTACGGTTCGTCCCCCGAACGTAAATAACGCCCATCTCGCCTATGTACCCCTGAAGAATGTGAAACTGTGAGAAAGTGCGAAATTCGCGATTTTCAAACATCGCCTTGAAAGTCGCAACGTGATACATTTCCTACAAATAAAAAAGAAACAGCTGGAAATGAAATAGTCGACAAATGAAATAAATTGAAAAAATAAATTAAAAATAGCCCCGGCATCTTTTTGTTAACATTGCCACACACAACCGACCACAACAACAGCAGCCATAACAATTTTCGAAATACAAATACGATTAGGTGGTCTTTAATTAATGGTCAGTTAAAACAAAGGCATATTAGTCCATTACGCAATTTCTGCACCAGATACCCAGCTATTAAAGCGATCTTTTCCAGGAAAGTATATTTCCCGAACATGACAACTCAGAAACTCACGGTCTGCGACTAGCATTATTGTGAGAGAAACTGCAATGGCAAGATGTGTACTAAGAAAAATGATACGTGAAATGTAATACCGGAAGCATTTTAGCATACGAGTGCATGTTAGGGCATTCCAGAGAGGATAATGTTGACAGATAAAACTCAAAGTTGAACTACGAATAGATCAGACAGACGATTCCTCAGTCAATACGCCAACAAGGCTCAAGAAAACAATAGGTAGAAGATCACCCAAGTTTTTGAAAAGCGAAGCGGGTCAGTTGCCAAAAGACCATGGTCTTGGTCGATGCAATGGTTAGCAGAAGGAGAATGGATCTGCTGATATGACCTACCTGAGCCTAGCGTACTCGTCGTCTCTTCCCCGACGATTCACTATGAGTACGTTGGTGACCAACCAGTCCCAAACGACCAGCGCATTCGCGGCCGCACACATCGCAACGCCATATAGTCATGTCACCACGACCTATGGCATCGATGGCTCCTTTGCGTACCGCGCGATTTCGTTTTCGGCCGCGGAATAACTGCTCGTTGAACTCGCGGACGCCCGACAAATTGTATCCCTCCAAGCAGTCCGGTTCAACGCTAAGTCGTTCCAACAGTTAAAATCAATTTTACAACGTGTAAGACTTACCTGCACCGCATTCTGGTATCTCAGCTTCTGACCACCAGGACTTCGCTTACCTGATCTTAGTTGTCCATACAGCACCTGCTTCGGGATACGATCATCGCCCATCCGACGGACGTGACCCAACCAACGAAGCTGATACAACATCAGCAGGGCTTCCATTCCTTTCATGTCTGCTCGATTTGCTAGTTGGTTTACTCCACGACGATGCGGTCGAAGTGTGTCAGTTGGGTGCTGATAGAGGCCCGACATAGGTAGCATCATTGTACCTCCTTCTAAGCCGTTAGGCTTCCACAATGCGAAAGTTCTGAACGGTGCAAAGTACAAGATGCACAAATGCAATCAGGATAAAAACGTCCGTTGTAGGCTAGAAGATGGGAGCCGGAGATGACTTCCGTTGAACGGTCTTCGGACGAGTTCTTCGGAGGTTCAACAGACACATTCAAGCGTTCCCAAATGTCTGATATGTAGACAAGCATACGAAAAGCGAGCAGCCTGAAAGAAATATGTGACTCACCGGGGATAGAATATGAACGTATGCCATATACCGAACGTTTTTTTTGTTTTCAAAAGGTTTTGCGATTTTTTTAACGTTTTCAAAAGAGCGACTTTTTATGCCATAGCGACGTAGGTCAAGTTCCAGTGGATATACAGTAAAAGT
>JTDE01004508.1:0-48898 GCA_014338405.1 Paragonimus skrjabini miyazakii | reverse complement strand
TGCTAGCCAATCAATTGGTTAACCAGCATTGGCCAGCTGAACACAAAGGCCTCACTCACACATCTACTGGTCTCATTCCTTCGGGTTTACTCTGGATACGTGTTGTGTGAGTGGAACCACAAGTGGTGCAGCGCAAGCCACTTGGGGTGATGATTTAAAGCGCAGGCGTCCTTTGGCTTCGGTCACTGTGACAGGCTAATCCGTTTCGGATGCCACCAACCATGACGCAGAACGCTGGATTCGTTGAAGCATGTTTGGTTTGTATGTAGAAAGCCGATCATAAATTCGTCGTTATTTGTCTGTGTGCGGTAAACTGTATAATTATTTTTGTACCATGACGGTATATAAAACGTCTGGTTTCTCTATTTTATATCTGTTATTGCTTATTCATTACAACTCTCTCAATGCTTTTCTCACAGTCTGCCAATTTCATCTGCACCGGTTTGTTTTAATGAGCCAACTTCCCGTTGACTGATGGCAATTTGCTGACTCTTGTTCGACTGCTCCATTTTAAACTACTTTTCTGCTGAATAGTTGGTGTATCCGATTAATTCACATCCAAGGTGCGATAGCACTTTGTAATTTCGTCAAACAGTACCATGTAAATTCTAATTCATTCGTTCGCTCTTTCTAGAGTTTTTGGACTTGAAAAATAATCCCGTTAACCTGACCGTCTGAATCGGCGTTATCGGAATCGTCGATTGCCCTAAACTAAGTGAATGCCCCTAAAAGGCCGGGTGCGATCGAACAACTGGCGTCTTTAAAATAAGTCCTTCTTCTTCCTTCAGTCGATCTTTCTGACTTCGTGAAATAAGATTTCTACCAAAACTTGGTTGTGACCAATTGACGCGAAGCTGGAGAACTTTGGATGTTGTCTGAGTATGCTTATGATAAATTAGGCGTTGCAAAGTAAACCATCCCGACACCTAGTAATAAGGATGTCCAATAATGACACGCAGTTGTTGACCTGAACCTCCTGTAACATAGTGGGATTTGGGGGAATGTAATTAAAAACATTAAAACAATGAATCAACGGGACATTTACCATTAAAAGTTAGAATACCATCTACGTAACTTTCGGAAAGCAAAACCTTGGAACTCTTCTAGTGAATATATTTTTCAAGTGTACCCGAGAATACGACCTTTAATACTGAACACAAGAGGTTATCCATAAGCCTATCGTAAGTTCTTTTTTAAGTAGACAACAGCTGGAGGAGTGGACACTCAACAGGCAGGTTAAGATAGGTCATTTAGTCCAGGGAAGTGTCAAATTCACGAACAGTTGATGCTGAACAGAGAGAGCTGGCTTGATTGAGACTGCTTCAGCAAACCGTAAGGAACACGGAGTATAATGACGTGACAGGATTCTCAGTGCACAATATGGATCAGTAACGTGATCAGTGATTAGGAAGTGTCTAGCGAGTTAGAAAAGTCGCTGTTTACGTGTTTCAGCAACACTGTCGTTCTCAGGTAACACGGACTTCTGTACCCATTTAGGTAAATGTTCCTTCATTCTGGAGCTTGAGAATCTCTCGGTTTTGCTTGTGTAACCTTCTTGGCAGTTACATACGAATTAGTAAACACAATTTGAAGTGGCACTGACAGGCTGATCTCCTTTGACTGAAGGCACCGGTAACTTCTGTGTTCGAGCGATTACATGGAGTGCACCTACACTGAACGTTCGCTTAACTGAATTCCTTAAACGTTATGTCGTTTGATGGGTAATATTATCACCCTTAAGAGACAGCTCTATGTAGACCTTTTTCTCTACGGTGACCACCTCTTCGGGTGGTACTTTTCGTCCACTATATCTATCTATGAACCTTCTTGTGATAACCATTTGATTGTAAGACAGAAGTTATGAGGTCTAGCCCTTAAGAAAAACTGTCGTATGTACAGATTCGCATATATTCATACATGTTTAAGCACATATACTGGCCAACACACGCTTTTCGTAAGTTGAATTGTCCATAAAGAATATCGACCGTAATTGGATACTTATCCTGTGGGTTTTGGTGAGCCTCTCATTTTCGGTGTTTACTCGCCTACTGGTGTAAGCTTATTAAGTTGAGTGCAAGTCAATGTTGTAATAATATTGACAATTTCCTGGATGTTAGATGCCAATTACGAAGTTATTACTTGAACTAGAATCCAACTGAAAGTCCTGTACATTACAAAATACTTGGTCAATCTTGGTTACCTAATAATCTTTCGTTATTATGACAACACCAGAACCCTCACCTGTCCAGGGGAAGGCAAGACCAGTCCAGTTATTGAGCTCCTTGATGGGTCTGCAGTGTTCAATACACAAACACTAATGTTGGTGTACAAAGGCTGATTGAAATTCACTTGAGCTGTTAACAAACCTCGCATAAAAAGAATCAGTGTTTTTTAGTGGGGCAATAGTAGGACATTTTTACCTGATCGTGTAAGTTTTAAAGTTGAACCAGGGTTTGTCGTCTGTTTTATGGTTCCGATGGCAGCTTGAGGTTTGGATCAAATAAAAGTGCATCCAGGTGAACCATGACAGACTTAGTAGACGATTAACTACGAACGTTTTTTGACACATCAATAAGATGTATTTAACCACCAGGGAATGAATTTTGCGTTCTGGCCTGTTTTCGCCCAGGTTTCTTGAAGTGTACACCTCACAAAGTTTTCAGATTTTATCTGGTGAACCAAAGACAATCTGTTAAGCAAATCGGCTGAACGTTAATTATCTCAATCATTTCGTTTAACTTTTCCGGAAAGTAAAAAATTAATGCTTTATAGGATTCATGTTGTTCACCAAAAGCTTCTCGTAAAAAGCAACTTAGAAAAATGCACAAGCCATTAACGTAATATCAACCGATGTTTTTATAAAATTCAATCCGTATTGTTTCAAACACTGTTTTATACCAAAACGAAAGTAACGGATTCACTCCACGTGGAAGACATGCAGAGTTCTTGTTTGAAAAAGTTTCAAAAACTCAGTTCCACTAAGTCAAAACAAAGTGAAGATTTGTAGGGAGATGTTAGCATTTCGATTTTTGCTCATCAGTGGCAGACATGAAAAAGGCCATTTTTACACAAACAACCATTATCAGATCATTCACTGAAGATGAAGGAAATTCGCAAAATGCCTTTGATATCTCAGTTGTCTTGAAGACCCAAATAGCCCGAAAAGGAAAATCAGCTAGGAGCTCTACGTTGGAGCAAACTCAGAGGGCTCCTGATCAAGTTGGCACATTGGCAACTAACTACCCAGTGAATTCGAACTTAGGTGAAGCATGAATTTGGAGACTTCTAATTCCTGGTCAGTTGGCTTAAATTAATCGTCCTGCAAGTTACAGAAAACTTACATTAACTGTGTCGCCGGATAAACCTGTGACCGTCATACGAGATGGAAACAGGTTAACTGGGTTATCTCAACAATACTGGCGTTATAGCTACAGTGAGGATAGCTTAGTTGAATGGCAGTAGCCTTTGTGACTGTCCGCAGATGACTATTGCCTTGGTTTCATTGTAGACTGGGCAGAATGGGTCAGAGCGTTTGGTTGAACAGATTTACTCCAACAAATACATAACGATCGAAGGAGAACAAACCAATGCCGAACCAAGAGATAAACAACCAGGATCATGAAGTCACTAAACAAGCTCAGCGGTATTATGGATTACTGGTGGCAACACATCCTGTCAACTGGCCACAACGTAGACCTGACTTCAGCCTTCACCATCACAGTGCGCCACCACAACCCACGACTCCTAAAATTTGCTGAAGCTGTCGCGATAAACTGGTTCAAACCTGTGTTGTGTGTACAAAAATAATTATTTGTGAACCTGAGGTTGCCATGGTCCTAAGTCGCAGTGAGTGTCATTCAGATCACACGATTGGACGTTTTTGTTATTGTTGGTTTCTTTGTTCATACCCCCTCCCAAGTACTGTAGACGTTAAATTGGAAATTTCCCGTGTTATTGGTTATTTGGTACTGACGAGCCAATACGAAATGCTAGCATCTACCAGTGTTCGTCTTCTAACTGTTTTGTTCAAATTATTGAAGGGATATAACTGTTTTATACTGGTGAATAATCGGGGACATGATGTGCAATAAGGAGGAGCTCTAACAAGGTCAAAACGTGAGTCTTGTATTTGTTTTAGAGATGCTGGGTGGATATCCATTCCCAATTAGTAAGCTTATAGCATTATATTTGTTAAATGGTATAACAGTGAGACACACCCACTATGCTATATATATATATATATACCCATTATCTAACGGAGATCTCTTGTGTGATTCACGCTGTCCCAAGGCTATCAGAAAAATATATTAAGATCCTTACCGGATGAGGTTGACACGTCCTGTGCTTGCAGAGTTTGGATTAAACGGATCGCTCACAGAGTTTGTGAATGGATTACAACGGTTGGCATCGATCCACCGATGAGCTGTCAATTGGTGGGTTCTATAACCAGATTGCATCTGTCCGGCAGTTCGTTGTTGCGTTATCCTTAATTTCAACAAGCTGGTGAAAAGTACGCATTGGAGGTCGTTTGAATCAGTGTGAATTAAAGTAGGATAAAAAATATTTTGAAAGATTGCCCCACGATGTTCCGTTCCTTAGCACACCTGTCAGTTCAAAATGAACGAAACAAAACCCAAATTCTCGGTCAAATTATATGAGTTGTAAACGAAGTGACATTCTTATCGGCTTGAATGTTAGGTAGGATGATATCCTCACCGTGTGTTGTACCACTGGGGTCGGACTTTTGAACGTTGTGTCTTAGACCAATACCTTGATGAACTCACGTTGACAAGAGAGCAGTCAACCTAGGTTAGCGTAAGAGAAATCACACTGACCAGGGCAAACTCAGTGTTAAGCATAATTTACTCGAAACATGTGATGTGTGGTGTCCAGTATATCTACTGAAACCCATGAAGTGAATCACCTTTATTGAAAATGTCTTAAACAATGGACATCTGTTGTGCTTTTCTAAACTGTTTCTGCTGTAGGTATGGATATTTTGGTGTTAAATCATCAAGGCTAAATTTACATCCACGATCCACACTCACATCTGAAGTAAACTGGAAACATTAAGTACGGCCGATTCAAAAATGCGCTTTGAGTACAACTCTGCCTACTAATGGGTGATGGGTAGGCATATTATCACCAATTTTAGGCAGGCTAGCTACTCCACTTACGGCATGCTCCAGAATAGTGGGGACTGTGTATGTATGAGCTAAACAGCATCGTTCGCCAATCGATAAGTCTGAGCGAATCAACCAGCTAAACGATGACGATGCTAAGTGCACGTGGAATAAGAATCTATAACATAAAATTCCTTGATGTACAGGCGAAACCGCAGGTGCCGAATAACGTCAAGTGTATCGAACCCATGGGATAGGCAATGTTTGGTGAACTCTTTTTGACGAGGTCGAGCAATAAGAAAGCCGGTTAATAGCAAAATGAAATTATTGAATGGCATAAAACGCATCGCTTTCAACTATTTTGCATACTGGTTCCTGAGAGATCTAATAAATCGGCTTATATATTTCTCTACTGATAGTTACATATCCACATACGAAATCATGTTGTTCTAAAGACACCTCATTTCCTATCACCTGAGTATATGAGTCTTGATCTGGCAAACTTGCTGGACATGGATGAATTGTATTGAATTTATAAACATCGTCAATGAAATGGATCAAAACCGCCCAGGAATAACTACATTGACGCCCTCCAAAGAATAAATTTGTGTGAATTCGGCTATCATTTTTAAACTAGTCAGACACTATGACACAGTTGAGTTGCTACCACCAAGATGATGAAATCACTCACTAGAAAGTAATCATATTAGGTATACTAAATAATGTTGAGTTGATGTATCGTTTAGTAGAAAAGACATCTGATGAGTAGTCGGGGATTTGGTTAATTTCAAGTTGAAGATCATCCCGACCGTGACAAGGATATGTACTACTGACGAGCTCTAATGACGGCAAAAATCGAGTGTAGTGCTTTTCGAAAAGGGTCGACTGAAAAGTCTATTAGAATACGACAAATGCGATCAATTGTGGGTAATGTTCATTTTGAGAGAAGACGTCATTACAGTTCACTAATATGATTGCGAGCTGCAGTGAAGTTTACGCGTGGCGTTTGACCTACGTTAATCTTCGTGGACTTGTGGCATCTGTCCACATCAACTTGAAGTTGTTTTTCTTTCTGATCTGATAGTTCAGATGGTGACAACAGAAGCTGAAATAATAGAAGGTATTAAAGACTATCCGAGTAATCACTCTGAAGGATTGAATCATGTCTTCAAGATTACATTCCACCATTATGTTGCACTTGTCGCTTGGTTGTCCATGGATAAGGATATAGCTGAAATTGAAATTACTCATGAAGAGCAAAATTTCAAAAATAAACTGCTGTTGTCTAGTATGAAGATGGAACAACAGCTATGGTGCCACCGGTAAAGGAAACGACCACGGGTTTGCACTTTCTACTGTTTCCTGCTATGCGACTATGATTAATGCTTCATTGGGGTTGCTGCACTTAAAAACCTGGATAAGCGCGCTAGCGTGGAAAATTCTAGAAGTAATCTGGTCAACGGTACCCTTTAGGCATCACAATCGAAAGATTTGGCAATTTTCAGGGTGGGCTGAAGTGAATTAAAACGGTAATTGGGATAACCTAGTGTGAACACCTTAGCACTGCGGTTTTCGCACAGATAGATAAGTTCGTCAGTATTTCCAATACTCCCCACATTAATTAATGTATTTTGATATGCGTGTTGACATTCGGAAACGTTAGTTAGTAGCATCCCTGTTGGCATCAGCCGAATTCTATTAATCATTAGTCAGATGCAACTCACCAATTGTCCTTAATCAAGATCACCAGTGCAGACCTCACTCATAGGCCACCTGAGTGTTCCCCACACACATTCAAACGAATCTGATACGCGTCGTGCACGTGGACCAATGCGACGTGAGTGGCCGAAGATTGGTTCCAATACACGACATACACCAGTGTACGATCCTTTTCTCGTTCATACTGTCAAAATCTATGACGTTTCGCTAAATCAACAAAATACTGACCCCAGTCTACTTTCTAGTGAACGCCAAGTTTCCTCCCAAACACAATCTCTTGATAACTTCATACTGTGTATTACTAGTGTTCATAATGAGCACTTAATTCATGTGATAGTTAATGTCCACACTAGGCCGAAACAAGTCAGCAACACCTAAAACGGTCTACATACCGGCCTGTTCGTCCTCGTTACACTGTCTTAAGAAGTCGAGACAAAACAATAGTATGTCATTTACCGCCTTACCCAGATCTTTCGAGAACTCCAACCCATTTATCTCGAAATTTGAGTGCCGAAGGTATACAACAGTTATTATTAGCCGTGGGTAGCTAAACCCGGTCGGAAATCTGCTTCACTGTGAATTATTGCATGCTGGCTTCAACAATAAACGTATTCTCCTATTTGGAAGTTACCCCCAAGCACTTCATGTTTAGAACAAGTATAATGTCACTGTAACTGATGAAGTGCACTGTGTAAATACTGCGTGAGAAAAGTGCGAAGTAAAATTACGCAGAGTAATTAAGGACTAGAGCCTAGTCGACAGGCTATCATTAAATTAGACGATTTCGTTGCACGCAGCTTCGACTGGTTTAACATAGTACACTAATTTTCGAATGGTTAAATGACCTGAAAGAAATCACCAGACTGCATATGACACTAACACAGAGCGTTGGTAACCGACCACTTAATTTAGAACTCGATTTCTTCCAGTCAAATGTAACGTTGATGAAATGCCCAGACACAGCTCGCAACTCCTGTTGAAATCCAGTCACACGTGACGACGTTTATCACATTCGGATAAAGCATCAGGTTATTCGTCATCACTGGCTTTGTGAATAGAAAAGTCCATAAAAAATAAGAGCCACCAGCGGTCTAAAATACTTTGCCGACCTCCGTATCAGCAATGTGCAATTGCCTAAATTTACTTTTTCCTACCTGCTGAGGAATTGCCTCACGATATGATGAAAAAAGCGAAAAATTCTGACAAGACACCCCTCTACAGCTAATACGAAAGCAGTGGCTTATAAACCTGGGAGACATGGATAAGTCTCCAGACAAGCCTTAAGAATGGTCAATTTCTAATCAACTCCTTTGCAAACTTCTTGAATATATATGGCCTAAAACTATAATATCGACTGTTTTAGATATTAATCCAAATCACTTAACACATTCACGAAGTTGACGAAAGCGTTGTTGGCTATACTAAAAGTAAATATATTAATAACAGTTGAATCAATCCAAACGTCTAATTTTTTACTAAACTCCCAGCTGATCAACTGTTTATAAACGGTTGCCAAACTGAGTTCATATTAAGGGCAGGAGAGCGTGGCGTAAAACCACGAGGACATAAATTACCATTCGCCTCAGACTTGACTGAAAAAAAAAACGGGAAATCCTGCCGTATGAAGATATGTACCATTTTTCTACCGCAATCACAGCTCAGTTTAGCTGACCGTACAAGCCGCACAGTTTATTTTCATGTAATTCATTCCCGTCACGTGACCCACAAAAGTAGATCGCGCAATCTAAGGGTTAGAAAACACTAGTCCGGGTAGATTTTTGTAAACCGTCGTCCGTAATTTCTTCTACCTTAATCTTCACGACAAACTGATTTACGGCCCGGACTGTACATTAGCAAAATAAGTTAAAAATGACTAGTGTATATTCCATGAGGTGTATATCAGTGGATTTCCTTACAGTCTGATGGGGAATTACTTCGAACCACGGAGTACAAAATGATGACGATCCACGAACATAAGATGGTGAAAGTAGCACGGAAATATGGGATGTTCACGTGACCCTGTAGCGAGGTTTACACCTAAGTAATCCTGGCAATCTGCTAACAGATACAAGATAGGTACACCAATCCAACTGAACGAATCACCCTGAAAGCGCAGAGGGGCAAGTTATGATCACAAATGTATAAACTAGTGATACACACTCGTGAACTATTCGACAGTCCGAAACTTTTGAAAACAGATAACTTCAGAAGACAAGGAACAAAGTATTCCAGCCCGGATCTTCCAGAGCATTTTTAACGTGGACATCCACTTCTGTCTGCGATTCTACACGGCTTATCCCAATCTTAGTTAAACATACTTATATCGGATTAATCGCAGCCATGATGTTGGAGATCCACAATTAATCAATCATTTCACAAACTGTTTCTACACAACAGTACATAAAATTGACGTTGAATTGTATGCGCCAAATGTTTACTGAATTCTACACCATCCGTGCTAGGAAAGAAAAACCAAGCGCTTCAAAACAAACATCCAATCTGCTTGACATACGAACAAAGCACACAGGAAGGATGTAGAAACTGACATTCGAATAAAAACCATCCAAACACAGATAGTACAAATCACTGTGCGTAAGAAGATGAAGATTTAAATGGAAGGCGACCCTTAAATGCATCGACGGAATGGGACAAACTGATCCAGTAATGAATTATATACAAACAAGTCGGGATGTTTGATGACCGATGAGGTGGAAACAGTACCATTCCAAGAAAACCGTTAGTCTGGGAGTAATGAGTTTGGGGGCTTGTTCAAATTAAGTAGCATCTGGTTCACCAGTCGTTACGGAGACACGCTTGGCTGGGGGCGCAACGGATTGTGGAGCGTTGTTGAGACCAGAGCCTTGTACGAAGTGCTTATAGCGTGCGATCATCTGGCGCGCAACCTGACGATGATGTGCCGGAACCGAATCAATCGGCAAGGAAATTAAAACTCCTCCGGCATCGATGCGCACTGGGCATGCGTCCTCCGTGAACAAGGTGTCGTGAACGCGGTATATCTTACGAGGTACCGGAGTGGTAGATGTCGGCGATCGCGGTGTAACAACCGGTTGTGATTCGGTGACTGGTGATTGTTGAGCTTGTGAAACTGCAATGGACGGTTTGAAACGAACTGGGAAAAATGAGGAAGATACCCCATTGGGGCGCGGGGTTAGATTAGATTGTGGACGTACAGTCCGAATGACAGGTAGGGGATTGAATTTGAAGCAAACCGAGGAAGGTTGAGAGGTTATATTCGAAACAGGACTACCAGAAAATGAATAGCCAGGATAGTTTGGGGAAGAGAACTGCGGAGGAATGCACGTCCCGACCTTATACGACTGTGTAGGCGTGCTGGTAGTTGATACACTGGTGCAACTGGCTGCAGAAACCTTTGATAACCCATGCTGATCACCCCGGGAAACGTCTGGGAGCGAAAGAGACGGCAACGATGGTGGCGGAACGGTGTGGGATAAGGGCACTGAGTCTGCCTGTTTGATGAGGGACTCCGATTTACCGGATTGATCAAGCTCATCTTCCGATCGTCCCAACACGCGCAACTGTTCTCGCCGTTTTAACCGCTCTGCACGTTCAACAGCCAAATCACAGCGAACATCTGCCGATTCGGAGGTCACCGACTCCTCATCGATCGAAGTTTGCCTGCCGAGTTCGCGCAATCGCGATTTCTGATTTCCCAAGACAAAAGACACAAAAAACAGACATCAGACTTAAGTGGATCTGGATTGGAAGAGACAATCAAAGTAAAACTAAGTGGACGTGACTAACCTCTTTCGTTTCCAGAGCGACAACGTCCTTGCGCAATCGGAGACGAGCCAGTTGTTGCGCATCGAACCAATCGTTTGGTCGACCGAGCATAAGTGTGCGTAACTGCTCCAAATTAGATATTAACTCTTTCAACATTTGGATGGCAAGCCGAATACGCCGACTCCGCTTCTGTGAACAGGCGTCAACTGGATCCGATTCGTTCTCGGTCATCTGATATTGACAGGTTGGAGAAATTATTAATGAGGAATAGGACAGCAGTACACTAACATCTAGATAAATACAGTTTTAGCAAATCTGAGTTTCTAGCAACCAAGAGTTGATGAACAACGGCATCGTTTAAACGATGAACATTGATACGAACCAAACATCGGAGGTAACGATGGCTAAACACCGCAAGCATGTTCACATCCTCGTCATAAACAGGCAAAGCTTTCGAATTACAGCTCACACATAAATCTTAGGCTAGAATGAAGTGCTTTTCGAACACTGACCTTGACAACACATACTTCTGTTGTTCATGTCTTTATAAAGTCTGTAACAGAACAAGATAATGAAACTGTACCACCCAGCACACCTATGAAGTCATTCGGGTTGAGAACATTCCAAACTGAAGCAACATGTCACACCTTGATAGTATAAGGTGCACTTCATAAGAAACAATGCATACACAAGCATTCCGTAGCCGTGCTAATCGTTATTGGCAGACAAATCGAGATGAAATACACCGCAAAATATACTCTGAGTGTTTTAACAAATAGATTTGACAAACATATACACAGCCACGAGAAAGACATCCAATTATAAAAGGACTAAATCATCCCCAATGATCAACCGAAAATGTCAAGCCTTAGAAAACTCACCAACTGAGATGGCTAGATTCATAACACAAGAGTTAGGATTGCCTAGATGAAAAAAAATTCGGAAAGCATAAAGACAATCAGACTGAATCAAACTCAACTCGAGAAGCAAGAAAACTAACCTTATGAGTGCTATCAAGGCGACGTCGCTTGCTATCCTGTCCGGTGCTGAAACCATCACTGTCGTCAGATAACGAACCTTCATTCGACGACTGGGATGAAGAGTTGGCTTCAAACGTAATCGTGTCGGGCTTTTGTCGAGCAGTCTTAAGTACTGTTCGTAAATGTGATATGAGCACTTGAATCTCAGTCGGATTGCGGGCTACTAGAGCAAACAAACTTCGATCCGGTTCCTGAAGAGAAAATGAATGATCAAAGAAATGAAGGTCGAAGAACTCAAAATAAAGTGAAATAATTTCTGAAACATTAAAACACAAACGGACATCGTAGTACAACTTGTTCCATGAAGTGATTCAGTTTTACAATATCTCCAGTGTGAGATAATCGATCAGTTGATTGAAATTATGGTAGCGGTTCACAACAGCTCGTTTGAGACGATAATCCGAATTTCTTTTGAACAGTAACATCAAGCTAGCGCATCGGATTCAGCGAAGAAAATGAACAGTCGATTGAAGAGAACACGTGAACCATACGAAAATCTATTAATAGTTCATTATAATGACAACTTTAACTGATTCCGGACACATACTCTACGAACAGACCACCAATATTGAGATTTATTGAGACCAGTGTGCAGCTGGATTGAAAAAATACATAGTACGGATATCTGCGTTCACATGCAGGTTGTATACAAAACAAATGGATTCGAAGCAGTTAGGCAACGTGCTTGAAGCCTTGCAACGGACATTCAGCTGTATAAGTCAAGAAAAACAACCCCCCGTTTACAAAACAACATAAAGTCACTGGAAAATCAGCCCAGTATACTTCATTTGTTAAGAATAGTCCCCACATTCGAAAATCAACCCAATTGTTTAGTTCGATTACTAACAGAAATATTGCCAATCCTACGAATAGCATAACTGATAGCCGAGGAGGAAAAACCTTGTTTCGACCTCAGGCCGATACTAAAGTTGACATTGACGCACTGGTCACGTAAACTTAGAACAAAAGGTACACATGAAACGGAGTAAAAGAAATCCATAGTAGTGGGGAAAAAAAGACTGGATATAAATAGGACCTAACGAACGACAGTTGAATTCAAACGTTCAGATCCAGTGCGCCTGTACCTTGTAAACAATAGGACATCACACAGACGTTTACGGCTAAGGCTACATCGATGAGAAAAGCATCTGTACAATTCCTAATTGTGGTGGTCGCTTTCATTTCATTGTGCCCAGCGATTGGTGGACTATATGCCTCGTATTTTAGGCCAACGAACTAAGGATCCATAGTGAGCAGATCGTAAACACTGTACTAGTAGGAACAAACCAGTGTGCGGGTATGGAAGTTACTCCTGGTAAACCACGCATTCTGTGCTCATACGTGCACGTGTGTAATGAAATTTCGATTGTCACTTACTCCATCAGCAGAGTACAGTGTGGCCCTCCGGAAAGGGAGTTCGTACAGCATCGATCAGGTGAATAATCACCAAGGACAAAAGTCTCCAGGTTTACAACAAATCAACAAGAATAAGCCAACAATTTGTGTTTACCATTCAGTTGGTCGAATTGAAGCATGCGACTCACTTTTATCAAATCTTCCTTTGATAAATCGGTTGATGGAGTTGCGTTAGAGTTCGTATTTTCAGATTCTTTTTCGGTTGAAACAATAGGATCCTCGGACGATAAGTGTATGTTTGAAATCTCTTTTGTAACATGCATAGCAAGCGAAGGATTCCTTTCGCTCTGAAATAATCAGACGTAACGATAGAAGAGAGTTGATTAGGGAAGAATTGCGTGGCAAAACGGTGCGAGAAAATATAAATTTATTACAGTTATCAATACTGCCGTCATTATACAAGTATATGGATAAATTGACTCCCAGTTCCAGGCCACTAAACAGTCAGACCTAACAAAAAAACGGATAGAAGGAAACTGAAAGAGTGTGGGACAGGATGTTGAACGATCATAAAAAGAAGGAAATACTGGCCATTTACAGTTTTCCACCATAAGTGATATATATATCACCAACTGACCTTTCCTGCCACCTTGGCGTCGTGGTCAGGCTTGTGTGCTCTTTTGATCCGGCCAATCGTGCTGACTGCGACCTCGGTC
This sequence comes from Paragonimus skrjabini miyazakii, assembly GCA_014338405.1. Taxonomy (NCBI): domain Eukaryota; kingdom Metazoa; phylum Platyhelminthes; class Trematoda; order Plagiorchiida; family Troglotrematidae; genus Paragonimus; species Paragonimus skrjabini miyazakii. The sequence goes on along the minus strand of JTDE01004508.1, from coordinate 35,182 downwards.
GTTGCAGGTTCAACCATGTCAGATTGGCCAAAGGGGGGCAGCCAGATAAAAGGTAGTTGCGTCCGTTGTGAAGCGTTCGTTGTGTATGGTCCCAGTGTGTTGTGTTTTGGTTCAGTTTGTTATTTTCTTTTTACCTTGATCTGATTCTCTGTCCGTGCGATTGGTTTGTCTGTGAAATACTATCTCTGTGTGAATGTACCGAATGTCTTGGGTTGTGACCGTGAAACCTGTTACAATTGGTTAATGCTTATTCCTATTTTTGTGCGTGTGTCACCTGTTGATTTGTGGTACAGGCTTTTGAGCCAAAGGCTTTGGTTGAGGACCCTAATCGCTTTCCTGTCTAAGTCTGGGCGTACTGGCAGTATCATAAACCCACAAAAACCATGACTTTACAACAAAAACAAATTACCATGCTGCACCGGCCATCGCGCAGCATGAACCAGGTCGCCATATCTGCTGCACATGGCAGGGTGAATAGGCGAAAATATGCTACTGCCAATCACTCACCCTCATACCCAACATTAATCCCCGAGAAGATAATGCTCACTCAAGTTTCAGTTACCCGAAGGCCAACCTGAAACAGGTCCGGGGAAGCAAGACGCTCCGTGTTGGAGCATGGAATGTGTGCACGCTGCTGGATCGATGCAGCTCCAAAGGACGGCCAGAATGCCGCACTGCACTGGTCGCGATCGAACTGCGTCGCTATGGAATCGACGAAGCAGCCTTGAGCGAGACGAGGCTTGCGGACCAAGGTAAGTTACGGGAAGCAGGTGCCGGGTACACCTTCTACTGGATAGGTTACCCGACAGACGGTGTCTGTTTTGCAGTCGCTAATCGCATCAACGATTTGATGATAGGCGAACCGTACGGCATCAGCCCTCGAATGCTGTCTATGCGCCTGCGACTCGGTCGAGGTAAGTGTGCCACATTCACAATTGTTTATGGTCCGACTATGTGTGACAGTGATGATACGGAGGATCAGTTCTATGATCAACTGTCCGCCACAATCCGGTCGATGCCGGTGACTGATCGACTGTTTGTTTTGGGTGACTTGAACGCTCGGGTCGGGCGCGACTCGGTAGCTTGGCCGCGAGTCCTCAGACCATACGGCATTGGTTCAGTCAATGAGAGCGGTGATCGTCTGCTCCGTCTGTGTGCTACTCACGAGCTGGCTATCACGAACACCCGATTTCAGCTCGATGCGAGCGATATCACGACAAGGACCCATCCGCGACGTGGTCATCATCATCTGCTTCCTTACGTGATTGTGCAACAGCGCGACATTCGTGAAGTGCGTATCACGCGAGTGATGCGCGGCGCTGAATGTAGCACCGATCATAGACTGATCAGGGTTAAATTATTTATCCATGTACGCGTCTGTTTAGTGTAGATCTTCCGGACAACGGCAGAAGTTAGAAATCAAATGACTGGAAAACTGCGAGACGAAGACCGCTTTTCAATGTGAAACTGCCGCTCGTCTGCACGACGCTCCGGTATCCACTATCTCTGAGGGTATATGGCAGTTCATAAAGGAACGGATCACAACAGCAGCCACCGAGACGATTGGTGTCAAAAGCCAGAAACATCCGGACTGGTTCGACGAGAACTTTATCCTCTCTGGACTGCACTAACATGCACTCGTATACTGAAATGCTTTTTGTATTACATTTTACATATCTTTCTTTCTAGTATAGATCTTGTCATTGCAATCTCTCCCTGTTTATTTTCCGAGAGATAAGGGTTTCATTTTCGTGCTAGCCATTCAATTGGCTAATCAGCATTGGCCGGCTGGACACAAATGCCTCACTTACACACGTACTGGTCTTATTCCTTCGAGTTTAAACCGGATACGTGGTGTATGAGTGGAACCACAAGTGGTGCAGTGCAAGCCACTTGGGGTGATGATTTAAAGCGCAGGCGTCCTTTGGCTTCGGTTACTGTGACAGGCTAATCCGTTTCGGATGCTGCCAACCATATATATGTAAGTCTACATGCGTTTAATCTGCATCCGTGTAGACTGTCCAAATAATAAAATTCTCATCGTTTGAAATATGCCCATTACGATAATGAAAAAAAAATACAGGTGAACGTACGTTTTCGATAATTCACCTTCAGGCCGGTACAATTACATGAGGAGTTAATAGAGTTAGATCGAGATACCAATCATACTTTTACGGGGAAACTAGGTTACTGGTCAGTCAATTGGCGATGGTTCGAGTGGTCGGTTACGTCACGCTTGTCCATTGGTTTGACCACGCAGATCGGCCATCGATCAGATGGATTTGTGGCCATGGTAGGTGCAGCGCCTGAACAAACCGTTTTTGATGACAATGCCGAGTCAAACAGCCTGATTCCAACAGTCTCGGCAGTACACAGTGTTCTAATTCGGGCTGCTTTTGATGGATTGCATGACACGTGGTACACCACTTTGAAGGCTTGATCAGTGTTCACCTGGTGTCCGCTTTCAACCAGATTAGCGAGTATAGCACTAGTGACCTATCGCGTTTCCCCTTGCCCTAGCCACCGCGGATTGTGTTCTCGGATTCGTTTCGGAAGCTGTCTTGACGTTCGACCAATATAACTGGTTCCACAGGAACAAGTGAATGAGTAGATACACATAGATGAGATCTGAACTGCCAGTCTATCTTTGTTATAAAATTTTATAATTGAATAAGGAGTTCGGATGTGGCATAGGTCCAGCTAACTGTCTGGTTGAGCCTATTTGTCAGTCATTCTGCGGCATTGTCACTTTTGAACGACACTCGAATAAACACATGGTTCTTGCTTACGTCTTGCACTTCATGTTTAGGCGACATTCTGATCATGTTTTTGATGAGAAATCGTTCCGGATAGCCGTTATCATGAAAAACGTTTTTTATGAATTCGAGTTCACTTTCTAATAAAATTCTACTTCATATCGGCTGTACTCTCTCGCCCAGCGTGACTGTCCCGCTCAACTCCTATAGCGGCCGGTGAATTGAATATATTCATAAATTGTTGTCTGTGGCTCAAGCTCATGTATCCGCTGACCACAACTCGACGTATACATGCCTAAGGTTAGTCAAACAATGACAATGGCGCATATCGTTTGTGTTACATTGTTCCATTAACCAGCCTACAGATCAAAACAATCTGAATATTCGTTCATACAAACAATAACATGGAACGAGTGACGCTGAGTGGGTGAACTCGAACAGAAAAGATTCATAAGGGATTGATTATACAAACATAACAAACCTGGATCATTTTTGTCAATGGTCGGTCATTCGTCGAGTCAAGACACAAGAACCTCGTGAAGCAAATTTTACCTCAGAAGGAGAGCAATAAACTACTTACTGGCGAAAAACACACTGTGAGAATAACTGAAACAGTAAGTTATTGACCGAAAAATGATTGTTAACCATCACAACGTTTCCGTGATGCTAATCCCAAAGTGGCACCTTAATAAAATTTATTTCAAGTTGTTTCCCCAGGCTTACTTTATCGAGATCACTGAGTGCCAGAGCTGTTCGTTCTGTCGAGATAATGAACTTCCGCAAAGTCAGTGTTAAAAGTCTAATGTAAGGAAAATCAGGCTTTTTACTAAATCAATGTCGTCACAGTCTCGGAAAACTGTAACGTGCAATCGAAACTAGTTAGCGTGCACAGACTGAATTGGAAGTGACCGCTACGTCAACGTCGTGCACGAGGACCGTAAGTCAACGGACAGCTAGACAAGCATGGAGGACGGTTGCATTTAAACTACTGCTGCATGTTGCGTAATACATCTTTGGACACAATCTCTGTCTGCTCTTCTGGTCGTAGGTTACACTTTAGCAACCCTGCCAGGATAAAAAAGAGTCCCATGAAAAAAAAAGATGTCAGGATAACAGAAGTATCGGAAAAAGTGTCGAGATAAAAGTCAGTGTAAGAAAAAGGAGGTTCCAAATAAATGGGCGGATGGCCCATAGGCACTCTATGTCCTCCGGCGACATGAGCACCAGCCAGCTTGTAAAGGGTTTGGAGTACAGGGAACGGTGCTCAACGAAGAGGGGAATTGTGTTACGTGCGGTCAAAACTAACAAGCGCGCACGGGTTGCATTTGAAGTGTATAACAGGGCGTGCTGCTGTGTTCTCGGCGCCGTTTTAGTTTTCGTTTGTGTAAGTCGTGTGCATGGCTTACTGGACATTTGGTTCATGTTGGTTTTTGTTGTTTCCTTTTGCAGGACTGCCGTTGGAACCCTTACTTCAAAAGAGCGCTGTCCCCCGATGTCTCCACGCCGCTCTATAGTTGGTCCGTAAGTGTAACGGACAATCAGAGTGAGGACGGCCGGCTTGTATGTCACAGAACTACATGCGCATGCCCTGCAATTCTTGAAGAAACTGCATTCAGATGGTGCACGGCGCCTACATAAATGTCAATTACCAAACAGTGGAATGCTCACGTTAATGAAGAATAGTCAAGACTTATAGTCAGTTCCGATGACACGATTTACATATATCAAAACACGGCTCGCATTACGGTGGCCCTCTCTACTTTGTACACGCATCTTGTGATTACAATGTTTCGCCGGCAAAGGTGTACTTCTGGTTTAATGTTGGGTTAAGTAACTTAGCAACTCAAGATAACCATGCTGTGTTAATAGGGAAAATGTGAGAAATTCCATGTCTGAAGGTCACTCGGGTGCGCTCCCGGTTGAGATGGGCTGAATAGCTGCTTCCAAGGCCGATCAAAGCCGCGAAACATACCAAGTGGACAACCGCAGGCAAATCGATAGAATGGACTGTCAATGTACTTAAACTTTCATAAACCGCGACAAAGATACATCATTTGCGGATGCACGTTACGTCAAAGCAGGGTACACATCATTAAATATTCGCTCGAATGCAATACGTTGTGATCGAAATGGTGGCCATTTGTGCGCCACGGACTGCGGAATCTACAAGGTTTCGATACTCAACTGTTCGGATTTGATTGCTCGAAACATCCTTACGCTCGTCCACCCAATACGATGTACGGAAATGATAGACCAGTGAACTGGTGATTAACTCAGTCTCTCCCAGTGGTACCGCGCGTCAGCCACCAGAAAGACCAACGCATTCCATTCATTTGGTGAAAAAAGCGTATGCATAAGCAACACCATTAAAATCTTCTACCATGAGAATACCTGTCATCACTGTATCACCCGCCATTGAATCCCTACATGCCTGTTTTGTCACCGGATTTCCTGTGAGGAAATCGTAATCCATCAATCTGCTCTCTATATTAAAACCACTTTGGAAAATATTGGCCTTTCAGGAATAGCATGCCAAGCTGAATGAAAGAGTGACAAACCGAGTGCAATGTTGATTAGAGGCATAAACAGTGTTCAGTAAAGGTTACAAACCACACTGATATCAAGAGGTAATTAGCGACATCAGCGTCATCCGCATCCGTGGCAGTAGCAGCCACAGCGACAACACCCAATTGGTCCATTCGGTCTGACTGAGTGGATATAAAGCCACACATATGGAAGGATGCAGTAAGTTGTGAGTGGGAACCATGGCCCCCTGAAATCGGGTCCGAACCAGGTGATCGATGCTAGGTATCTCCGTGCCGTATTGTGTCGACGACAAATTCTCACGTTCAATAAACAATTAACCAGCTTGTCATTTGATCATGAGTGATGCGCCGATCGACCAGTTGTACAAAAACGTCGTAAACACTCATCAAGCAGAATTCACATTGACTGCGCGCGGTCAGTTTGGTGTGACCGGATGAAAGTGATCGATGTTCACAAAAGGATCAACATTAATGAACATAGTTATTGTGCAAACTATAATCAAAATCGCTGGATATACATTGTCGAACTGCATAAGGCTAAGTGAGTGATGCTCCTGAGAAACCATGGATAAGTGAGTCCGACAAAATGAAGTGGTATAAGGATGTACCGAAACCTGATAACAATGATTCAGGAAAACCATTACCTCCTATGATCAAGTTTAGCTTGGTGAGGTGTACGTCAATCAAGCGCGGCACTTGCTTGCAACGTAGCGCCGGTCTCTCGACAAACAGTGACAAATCGAAAGGGAACTCGTTAAATGGCATGCATTCCAGCAGGGAAATATCACGATTTTATCACACGTATTTAAATGCGTGTTTACTGAACGTCGGTTTAGAATACAGCATGTTTAGCAAATCCTTTATGAGTCAAAAAACAGCAACGTACACCACAATCCAACAGAGTACTGTGTGAAAAAATCGGAATGAGTTAGCCAACCAATAAACTTCGCATGCCGCTCATCGTGACATCAACATTATGAGGAAATATCCAATGATTATGCGGCCATCGTTACAATGTCGTTTTGCTGTAGCTGTGCGACAGTTATCGACGAAGGAGACAACTGAAGGGTGCAGTAGGAGCGAATGAACGGAAGATGACTTCCAGACTAAAAAACACCACAACGGTTGGTTGTTAATAAAAGCACCAATGTTTCGAGGTACATCACATAGCAAAGAAGTGAACAATGTACTCACGACCAAATCGGAATTCTGTCTACTCTCTACACATCTACTTTTCCCCGGGTACTGTCAGATCAGCAAGCAACTTGGTCGTGAGACGAGATTGATCTTTCTACGGTTAGCACACAGACTTCAAGCTAAATTTTAAAAGATAGAAAACGCCCAATATAAGACATTCTGTCAGCTTCTCAAGCCGCCCAAGAAAGGTATGTCATTCGTGTTATTAACGCTTCTCTATTGTTTTTAAAATGATGAAGTTGATGGGCATGGGGTTTTAGTGAAACGTAAGCTTTCAGCGGTAAGCCCAAAACAGTGCAAAACTGATCACTCGGACCTCAGCAGCAACATAATTCATATAAATTGCCTTCCATTGTAACAGGTCATATATCCCTGATCATTGTCATAGGTGTTCACGATCGTTTCAGAAAGCAGCTCAATCAGATTCCAGATAGTCAGTCCATAAACCACGAGGTGTGAGCATCACACAATCTGTCGGTAGCTTGGGGGCTGTAGACTGTTAAGGCACTCAAATCTCAACAACAGACCAAGCGAACTGGAAATCAACTTGTGACCAACTGACCATCAGCGTCGTTACTAACAGGCCACCTCGAAATGGATAGGTACACATATAAAGTTACATTGGGAGTTCGCTAAACGACGCATAGCACTCACTTCTTCTGAATGTATAACATTTGATAATGGACTGCAGGGAGGAGATGGGGGAGATTTTTGACAGTCATGCGTTGGCTCCTCCAGCCACGTTCTTCTTTCGTCTTCTGTCTTCAATGAGGATTTTTCAAATTTTAACCCGTCATCCACTGTGTCGTCCTCAATTTTGACGAGTCGATTTGCAGCGGACAACATTTGGGATTCATCTTCGGACTGAGAATCAGTTGGGCAACTCGCGATTTCATCCGCATCACACTGACTTGTGGCGTTCGAAGAGGCAGCCTCGTTCGCCTCGTCGACGGTGTCTGCAGACTGCGTGGCATCAGGACCGGCATCAACGGTTGGGCGGCGTCTAGACTTGTTACGATTTTGGCCATAGTCTGACAGGTTTGAAAGAAGCCAAAATGGGACATACAATGTATCAATACTTGATGAGAACTCGGGTACAACTATTAGAACCAATTCAATTGCGATAAACGTCTTTATTTAAAAAGTACGAAACGAAATTGCTATGAGTCTATACCTCGTACAATTATTGTAGGTTTCACAAAATGTGTCATAGCGTATCATCACGCTTGCACTTGCGCGCACAGCGGCGTCATGCTGATCTGAAGGGTTGCAATACAAGTTGTGGTGCTGCTCCGTTGATTGATGAGCTAGGCTGTCACACACAGGGGAACGCAAATGAATGTATGAGAACGCGCACGGACGCACCTTAACTCGCTCTGAAATGTACCGCCCAGACCCCCCGAATATGTACCGAGAAGCATAGTACATTAAACAATGGGTTACAGCAACGTCAACTATATATACTCCAGAAAGAGGCACACAATATGACAACCGAAGATGATCACAACATGCATAACAACGTTTCTGTCAGTGATAACTGCGTGTGTTCATATCTTACTATGCGGCCGTCAACGACAAACCGCACGTTTTGGATAACAGCCGAAAAATCGAGCAAAACCAGCGGAGGTCAAACTGGACATCAATTCATTCACATTTCAACATCAAGCCATACACTGCTCATCGCGATGTTTCCCGTCAAAACTGAGGTGCTGATACAAGAACGAAATAAGGTACACACAGAGTGGACAAGCGCAGATGTTCCAGCCGGCCTAACCAATGCAGCGAAACAACTTCGTGTAAAGTGAAGCCACTGGTTTCCAACGCATATCGCTACGCGCCACCACTGCTCACGTGATGCTGAAACCACAGGAGGATAATACTCCTTGGACAACGTGACAACTTGTGAACATAGCCAAAGTAGAATGGCCAAGTTTCTAAGAACAGAGTAGTACCACTCACACAGCAGCCCGAGATTCCGAGATACGTGAGATCTCTTCTGCGACATCACAATTTTCAACATACCCCACCTACACTTAACGTAGAAGCAAATGCAATCCACGTGGTGTAAAGGACTGTATACGGACAGGAAGATAGACAGCAGAAAGTAATACGTTTTACCGGCAACAAAATAAAGATGACTACGTAATTTTTGCAGCAGACAGGTCAAACGACACGTCTAACGCGACTTCAAAAAGAAGGAAGTAAAACGAAGATCCGGATAGATTCGAGAGTGGAAATCCTGAATACGATTGATTACTGAGCAACTTATCAGTTTAAAACCCTAGTCGATAGAAGTGATATTCACGTAATGAACGACCAATACTTTTCTGAAAAAGTGAGCCGTCTGCATTGGTTGAGAGCGTTCGAGTGTGCGCCCGGCGGTAACAAGTGGAAAGCAACGATGAGATTGGACAGCGAAGCTAGAATGCGTTGGACCGCTAGGATCACTCGCACATAATCACTCTTAGACAAAACAAATGAACGGGGACACCTACCACAAGTCTGTTGGCTTGGACCTGACATGAGCAGATATGGTTCACAATCGTAACTGGTCGCACTTTTACGTGTACCGATTAAACATCCACTCACTCAGATTGAGTGAAGCAGTTGGTTACTATTAGTAATGTTTACTTCTCGACTCGGCAAAATGTCGTCAGAGTCGGATGACACAGGCAGTCTTCTTGAACAGATGAAGAACGGGCTTGTTGATCATGACCTCATCACAGGAAGTCGGAAGGAAGAGCAAGGATGTGGATATCCAGGCTGTGCAATTCAACGACCATACAGACATTCCCATAACGTAAGGCGAATGTTTGAGCCAATGAACGAACTACTATCTGATCAATAGGAAGTAGGATAGTAGTTTCGGGTTGCATTGTCGAGGTTGAAATAATAATTGATAGCAACATGAAGACTGTAATGCTCTGACTGACAGTTAAAGCCACGTGTGGTATGTGAAGTCGTTTTAAAACAAAAAGTCATCAGTTTCGGGGCGCATTCGTACTGATTGCGCTGCATATTTTTGTCCAAATGCGTACACTACTCAGAATGTGACATTCAGTCAGGTGGAGCGGTGTTCGTGTGAAAATCGACTAGGTGAAGAACGAATGACATTCAACAAAGATCAACTGCAGAATTAATAGTTTAAAGATAGTGTAAGCGCGTAAAGATGTAGTAAGTCGAGAACATGAGTCATGCCCTTTCTTATTTCGCATCCGAGCCGACACAGCGATTCTAGCTGACTCGTCATTTGTTTTGTTCAAGATGGCGCAAGCGCACATACGGTCGGTGCATACAGGATCTTAGAATCCACTTTGCTAACATTTTATTCTAACAATGTACGGTACAATCAAGAACGTCCGCTAATCGTCTGCAACGGCGCGTACCCCTTGTCGGTACTTCTGCGATACGATACACGGTATAAGATGGATAAATGATGACTTGACACGGAAAAATGAGGATAGCCACCGCAGAACACGTTAATTTGTCTGACCAGTCACGAGACAGTCCGTAGGTGAACAAATTAGCACTACAAGAAAAGTTGATGAAATAAATACCGGAATTAAACAAAGCACGATAATTTGTCAGTTTGGAGCGACATGACAAGATTGAAAATGCCGTCTAAACAATCGAAACGTCCGAACGAAACAAGAAACTAATTAGCACATCCATTCGTAAACGTGTAGATAGCATGAACACAAAGACAAATGTCAGACGAAATGATGAAAACCAGAGATCGACTTAAACGGTGAGTTATGGTTATGCCCATATCTAAACCCATAGCGAGCAGAGTTTGAAGATCAATCGTTTTAAAGTCGACTGAACAAGAGAGCTTCGCAAAAATTTAGTTGCATATATGTCAAAGGATACTGTTGAGATGGCTTCATGTACTGAATGTCTGATCATTGCAACAGAGGCAACGTGAATTACCAATATCAATTCCTAATCTATAAACGTGTCATTATGGGAACAAACAGATTCTTCGTGTGGTCATATGTGACTCAATTTCGCGCAACTCCCAAACTGTGGCAGTTAGTGGAATGTCACCCTTAATTTGCATGAAAAATGGGGTTGTACATCACATATAAGGGTCTTCAACAAATAGATGCTGTAATAATGAGGAGCCCACTCAGCCCGGTTTTAGTTATTGTAGATGGCTGAAGCTAAGCAAACATTGCTTTCAGTAATGTACAAAATGAGAAAGTATATCGATGATATATTTCTCCTTGGAAAAACTGTGGATAAAATTGGGAAGGCTATTCACATTTGCAACTCTGTTCACCCAAGTCTTTCAGTATTCTGAAAAGAAGTACATTCTACCGTTCATGGATAGGTTGACGAGACGCTGTGTAGACAGATCCACGAAAGGCTCCGTATACTGCAAACCAATACGGATGAGATACTACAAGAACATTATACGTTTCATTTTTGTCACGTGTAAAAGGTTACAAGTTCGTGAGCTGTTCAACACAGCATCAAGTGTTCCAGCTATAAATTGTGAGTTGAGCAGGCAATAACTCGTGCTAACAACATCCGGGAACAGTTTATTCGGAAGTAGATAAAATTAGCTGTTTCAGGGGGTTCAACTGAGGGCAGTTTATAACAAACTCTTCTTCACAGATGACATTCGGATGAACATAATCGAAACGTGCACATAATGCTGCAGAACTTGCTTCACCTTCCAAAACGGCTAAGTTGCTTCTGCACCAAATCAAAATGGAATTTTGTATGGTCTATATCGTATTCGTCAGTTTCCCTCCAGCTGTCGGAACACAAGTCGGAAACCATGAACGAGGAGCATATCACAAAGTAGTTGCTGGTGAAACTCGGCAAGGACGAAATGCCGCTTCACCAATCACAAATTACTGAGCAACAATGTCACCCACGTTCATGACTTTTACGAACACCGAAAGCCTACCAATTTAAGTGTAATAAGGCCCAATTGATCAGCAGTTGGTAGCCGGCTCCGCGTTCGGACACGAACAGCTGTTCGTGGGTTTAACTGTGTGTATCACCCAAAATCTAGATCAATATGAACTTTCGACCACTTTACAACTGAATGTGGCCAAGCGTTTAGATATGATAATTCGGCCCAGGTCAATGGGAAGTTAGTGATACATTGACCAAAGCGATCGCTTAGCGAGAAGGTGGTCCAAAGGTTAAATTCTGAGATGTGTGCTACCAGTGAATCCTAACAATATCGAAGCTCGAGTCTAGTAGTTCCGTTCGAAAATTCCGTTTAAATGTGAAAGCAAATACGAGTGACGTTCATTTTAGATTTCAACTAACCTTTTAATCACACCAATAACACATTTACAAATGACAAGTGTTCGAAGTGGATATTTGTGCTCAAAAATAAGGTGGATCATCCTTTGCCCACAAAGAGGTGGATAGGTCAACAGAAGTCAAATAAACTTAGTTTATTCCGTGGAGGCAACCAAACAGGTAGCTAGTCAGGGAAGTTAAACCGGATGTCTCAAACATGGCCACATTTCTGAGGTCTCGCAAAAGGCCAAGTTAAGTAGAAAAACATTAAAATTTCGAAATTATGCAGTCACCGATTTAAGACATTTCAAGTTTTAGTCGACAGCCGTGAACGTTGAATGTACCGTTCGATGATTATTTTTCTTTGTGTGGTTTTTCTCGTACTCCAGCGATTCCCAACATCGCGGTGTCGTGATCCCCTCATCACAAAATGGTTTACAAAGGCTATGTAATCCAATGCCACAAACTGGTCACTGGAAGTCAGCTGACACTGCTATTTAAGATTTCTACCCAGCGTGGTATGTGCAACCGGTGAACCATTGAAGCAAAACCTCAGTCTGGGTTCATAGTAGTCAACGGCATGTAGGGGTGACCCTGGGATAGCTAGTGGGTCAAAAATAAGCAATGAACAATGATCGAAATCCACACAGAACAGCTGGGCTGGGATTCAAATGAAGGTGAGATTTCGAATTAAACGAATTAATCTGAAACACTGAGTTCCCTTTAACCACTTCATTAGAGCAGAAAGAAAACATATATTGCGATATGTTAACATTTCATTTACTCTCATCAGTCGCAAACGTAAAACATGCAAGTTAGCCAACGATATAAAGCACAAACTAAAGTCTGCTCTGGCTCGAACTGTCACCTACATCTTCTGATGAGACAGGTTGGTTCCATGCAAAATTGGTGGATATCTCAAACCAGTTTTTGTCGGCGTCCATTCGTCAACGCTGCTGTCTAAAGCAGGAACACTATCGGGCCATGAAGGAATCAACAGCCATGCAACATCTGGTATTCCTTAAACCGGATGAAGGCTCTGGTGTAGTCGTCATGACCAAGGACGAGTATTTAAGGAAAATGAACACTATTTTGGAAGACCAGAGAAAGTTCAAAGTGGACCAGACAGTTGGAAAAGCAAGTTGCAAGGCAACTTCAGATACTGTTGTTACATGGACACATATCTGAAGCTCAATACAGACAATTGAAACCAGTTGGTACGGAAACACCCTGATTGAGAGGTGCTCCCAAAGTACACAAGGACGGTAAACCTCTACGCCCGATCTTGTGCATGAACAATTCTGCTTACCATAAAGTTGCTCGTTGGCTGGTGGACATTTTGGATCCCATCCGTAAAGTTTTATCCTCACATCGTTTGAAGGACTCCTTCGAATCAGCTGAAATCCTAGAAAACACTTCGGTGAATACCCAAGTAATGGAGTCCATGGATGTTGATTCTCTTTTTACAACTGTTTCCCTTCGTGAGACAGTTGATTTTTTATGTGATTTCATCTCCAGTCAGAACTGTGATATAAGTGTTCCACTTGAATACCTCAAAGATCTTATTTTGTTATGTACAGAAAACGTTCGTTTCAATTTTGAGGGACTTGCTTACAAGCAGATAGACGGTGTGGCTATGGGTAGTCCGTTAGGCCCAACGCTAGCGGACATTTTCTCAGGAATGATTGAGCGACAAGTCCCGTATAATATAGCTGAATCGTTATTGTACAAACGATATGTTGATGATATTTTAATTTTTACTGATGTTACTCATTTGGACTTGTTTTTCAATTTCCTTAATAATATCCACCCCAACCTATCTTTATCACATGAAGTAGAATCGAACAATAGTTTAGCTTTTTTGGATGAACTCGTTACTAGAAGTACAGATGGCACGTTACAACGCTCAGTTCACCGCAAAGCGACATGGAGTGGTCAATTTCTTCAGTTTTCCAGCCTTACTCCTATTACATACAAACGGGGTTTGGCTAAGACACTGTTTCATAGAGCCACGCGCATATGCACCCCCGACACACTGCAGATGGAACAGGAATTGCTGAGACAAACGTTACTAGTAAATTCATCGGGACACATAATACGGTGAAGAGCACAGAGTCCACACTGACAGCTCAAAAGAAGGATGTCTTCTTATGCTTGCCATTCAAAGGTGACCACCTAGCCAACGACATTAAGCAAAAATTAAAGTCTGCCCTGGCTCGAACGTATGCGGCGGCGCAATTGCGCTTATTTCAAACCACCAGCGGACCAGTTCTCCGTAGTCGCGAATGTAGCTTGCCAAACTCTTCTGCCTCCCATGTTGTTTACCAGTTCACTTGCAGTTGCAGTGACGTTTACATAGACAGAACAGATCGACGACTATCTCAGCGAGTTGCCGAACACACTCTGAAATGGTTGCAACAACAGATGACGCACCAGCCTCAACTTGTTGCACTGACGGCTCGAAACCCAACATCATCGATTGCTAAACATCTCATGACAACAGGTCACCAAGTTGACCCATTAAACTCATTCAATATACCGTTGCGCAATCGTAACCCCAAGCTATTAGCTTTCTGTGAAGCGATGCTCATCCGAACTTACTAGCCGACGTTGTGTGCACAAAAGTGGTTGAAGCAACCTATCGGGTTGCCATGGTCGTGATTACATAATACTTGGTGTGCCTGTATGCGTGTCTAATCCCTGTCTGTCCTTATTTGTATGATGTATATAACTTGCATGTTTTATGTTTGCGACTGATGAGAGTAAATGAAGTGTTAACATATCGCAATATCTTCTTTCTGCTCTAATGAAACGAATTAAGGTAAAAATTGATGGGTGATGTTTTTAACTTTTCGTTACAACCAGTGCTTCGTTAGTACCCACTTGTCGTGGTACACAGGTTGTAGAACGCTTAGCGTGAATGTAAACTGTTGCTTTTCTCGTGCTTCGCTTCACAAAAACTCGCTAGAGCGATTGACAAATCGATCGACATCTGTGACTTCTCAAATTTGTGTTACGCCGCCTCGACTGCCTCAAACAACTCACCGTCAAAAATGGGATCAGGAGTGGATTTCTGTGGGCTTTATGCTAACACCATGACATTTGTAAATTGCCGAACGAAAACCACCTATCTGTCGAAAATGCTAAAAACTATTTACCAAGCAAAACGAAATAAAACAGACTGGTCCGCTTATTCTACTTATATCCGGAAGCACTTCCATCAGGACTCTCATCGATGATTAGCGCAAGTTAAAAATAAATTCGTCTTGAAAATGAAAAATGTGTGAGCAAAAATCCAGGTGCGCGGAGACATTTTATCTCAGAGCTTAGGAAACAAGGGTATCAGGTTCATGATTGGAACTGAGCCGCATTCCAGAACCACAGGAAGCACATCTGAATAGGATGCTTTGTGGCATTTCCAAGTCATGATCTCTTGGAAAACTTCGGTTGGTGGAGAAAAATTTGAAACCGAGGGGCATTGTGGGTTAGCTGAGGTGGAACTTAGAATCTAATCAAGAACCATCTCGGGTAAAAAAAAAAACTGTTCAGAAGCATGTTTGAACTAGGAAAGGATGAAAAATAAGCAAAAAACGGTGAACACTCACAACCACGTCCGAACTGCATGGACAAGTAGCGGCGAGACAAACCATTCAGTAGACCGAACGGTGATGGATTTAGTATTGGATCCTCTTCAACCAACTCCTTTAATCTACTGTTGTCCGCGCGTAGAAATGTGGAGAATGGCATCGGTGCACTGGACTGAAGTGGTCCTTGGCTTTTTTTGCGTCGCGATGGATTGAAATGGGAGGCGAACTTTTCCAGCCACGTTTGTGGTGTACTCTTCCGGAGCTTAGAGGTCTGGCCAGAAATGGAAGTGAGCTGGGAATAGTGCAGATCCTCAGCAATTTTATACCATCGTCGACATGTGGACCGCGCAAGGGAAGAGTCGAGCCAACAGGGGAGGCGCACAACAGGACCGGGAACGGGTAGACCAGATTCCGCAATCATTCTGTCATGTTTGATCATGGCAACCTTCAGTTTTGGACAGGGGTTCTTAGCTTTGGTTACACTGGGATTCTGTTTCTGTCCTCTTCGTTGAGGCCGACAAAGTACTCTCTCAGACAAC
Source organism: Paragonimus skrjabini miyazakii (assembly GCA_014338405.1). Classification (NCBI taxonomy): domain Eukaryota; kingdom Metazoa; phylum Platyhelminthes; class Trematoda; order Plagiorchiida; family Troglotrematidae; genus Paragonimus; species Paragonimus skrjabini miyazakii. The sequence goes on along the minus strand of JTDE01004508.1, from coordinate 19,292 downwards.
AATTCCGCAACCGAACTCAAATTTGACGGCTTCGATGGCGTTTCCAGGTCTGAACAGTCGGCGGGGACTGTTTCTTTAGTAACTGAATCATCCACGAATGACGGTGTGGGACTGTCCGACTTTCCCGGTTTCAGATCACCTGAAGAAGGTTCCGCGTCCCCAAAAATATCCACAGGTCCCCTTCGTACTCGACGCACTCGGTAAATGCGAGAAGCTGTGGACGGCTCGATGTCCAACAGGCCGGGGAAATGCACATACATGACGTCAGAAAACAAATCACTTCCGAGAGGCACGGGTCTAGCAGCCTCCCAATCGGCATCACGATCTAGAGAAGCACGCAGATTGTCGAAATTGCGCTGAAAGAAGAAAATCCAAACAGGGCTGAGTTGAGAAAACTGAACTTGCGTTCACATTGCGAGGACAGTTGGAAAGACTAAAACAACAAAAACTCACCAATACGTTTTCGCACAACGCGTGGAACAGCTGAATCCGTATGTATGGAGGTAGTTCATGAAACCGTCGGGACTCTAACGGACTCGAACGTAAACCACAACGACGGAAAAAGTCCGGGTGTAATCCAAGGCGTCGGACAGCCTAAATAAAAGGGGGAAGGAACTTTAGAAACGCAAAAATAGTGACAGTATGACAGACCTACGTACATCAGGGTTACATGTGTGAATCCATCACAGAAAGGGTCGGTTTCTTGAGTCTAAAATTATTACGATGCTGAGACATGAAGAGTTACAAACATTCCACGTGGGATGAATCAAAATCAAAAGTTAGTCCTGAAACAATGACAATTCCGCGAAAAAGATCGGTGACCGATCAACCTGCCAAGACAGATCACCGAGAGACCCACATTAGACCGTTCGCCACACACATTGAACTACTGTGTAAAAATAAACAGTCGGGAATAATCTCAATCGCTGAGACTTAACGGTCATATGAAAGTATGGTATGATTATAGTGACAGAACCTACGCAGAATCAATGAAGTACCTATGAGTAGCGACCAATGACTGTACGTTTGGAAACAATGGAACTTTAAATCAGTCTGTTTTCAGCCGTTTAACAAAGTGCCCTTCCAACCGCGACCACCCAAAAGATTGAAAAACGACAACCCATCCCTCTAAGCAAATGGACGCTGTGAGAACGGAGTGTTAATTCAGCCTACACGCGCCCGTTTGGGAAGATTATGGATGGACGACTTATTAGTGGAAAATACAAGTAAGCACCCAGGATTAACTCTTCGGTCTCAGCAAGTACTATACAGCCACCCTCTGAAAGGATGTACAACCTAGAGTGACTCGAGCTTAGGGCTTGATATGACGAATAGGCAATCGTCATAAAATGGTGGGGTAAACAATAATGTCGACTGGACTAAAAGATAAACAGAGAGAAACTACTGGGAGCTGCAGCACTCAGTATATGTTGCCGTACAACAGCAGGTATTGTAAGCCGGCTAAAATATTATCAGGATACTCACAGTTAAATAACGGTTATTCGAAATCGAGAACTTACGACTAGCAGACCATTATAACCCCTGTTTCATCTGGGTTTAGAATCAAGCTCAAAAGAATAATATGAGGTAGAACACCAAAGTTTAGAGAATTCCAATGAGTTACGAGCTGATTTAAGAAGCTCTGAAAGATACATGAGGCGCGGTTTGTCTTTCTGTGTTTTTTGGCGGAAGAGCTTCAGACTATTTACACCACCTTAGTCGAGTCGGTAATTCCAGATTTTTGGGTCCAAAAACCAAATATCTGCTAACCTCTGCGTATACACATTCATAACAGGTCATGCCTCAAAATCGTCGCTCAACTGCTCCAGTGATCATTTGGTGGGCGTCGGTTTAGCCTGAGCCAGAGAAAAAACTACAGTTGAATAAGCTTTCGTCAAGTATCCTACTGGAGTACAAATCGAATTTGTGACAACCTGAGGGAGGTGTGAAGAACGCCCACAGAAGAACTAATGTATTTCAGTAGTACGCCACACGGTTAGCATGCCTGGTTTAGTCCGATATGACCATCATACCGTTTTTCCACGACAGGGATTGGTCCACTCAATAAAAAGATGGCCTGTGTGGTTTTGGGTGGCCTTGTTTTTTAGTGGGGATACCTAATACAAAAACAGCACGCTTAGTAGACGCTTCTTGGACGAGAATGGTTCCTCCTAGGAGGAGGCATTTTACTATATTGATAAATAACGCTGGTCTGCAACATTATTTTTAGTCTGGAAGTAAACATATTCAAAAAGTCAAGATCTTCCTCGTTCTTCTGGGGTTTTGTGCACCGTAACTTTTCGTGCTAAGTGCTCACGATTTGCACATAGTTGATTCATGGTCTAGACGGTTTTACTTTGTGTCGACCATGTGGGTCATAACGAATGTCCTCTGAGTTGTCGTGGTAAACAAACTGGACTTGAGCAGTTTGACAATCATCCGAAACAAGCAACATTCGCGTCTGCGTTACACCGCTTCAGTTAAAGCGAAAATACCCCTGTTAGCATTCGGAAGTGGACGGTGCAACGAGAAGATGTCAAAACAATTTCCACTTGATTCGTCCCAATTGGTGGACTGAAAACTGTGTACACAGCCGGACACATAATACACGGTTAAGACTGAGTTTAACGCTTTTATCTCTACACAGTTCGGACCACGAAGGGTTCTCACATCTCGGGCCATCGTAACGTATGATATTGCACCCAGGAATTCAGACAAATCTTAAGATGATATGTCTAAACAAACATCCCGAAACACACTGGTAATAATTCGGAAAAACCCCAGTATGCCATGAATGTTAAGCGACAACCATATCGAGTGGACATACGGTGTGTAGGATATACAGCTGCCACTTCAGAAGGATGCTAGTGTATCCATAATCACCAAAGTGGATGGCAGACTATAACGTACCCACAGCACACGACCCTTTCCCTTGTCCCAAAAAGCACGATACCAGCTGGACACCAGCGCAGACAATCGTCGTTCCCATACATCATACTCCAGTGGAGCTAGACTAGCGGTCCGATTGCGATCACTGGTGCGTTGCCGACGATTCTGACTATCCGTATGAGTACTGTCGCCAGAAGTAGTGCCGTTAGTGAACGTGCTAGAAAGCACTGCCACAATCTGTCCACGTTCTTTCGGTGTGGCTAGAAGATGACTCATACACACGGCCAAAAGTTGGCTTGCACGAGGAGCAACAGACAAGCCGAGTTCCAGGTCGTAAAGACACAGACCGCGAGTGTTGGATGTACCCGTGGCATCGTTCCAAAAGGTTCCAGTCCCGCCAGATGCTGTACAGAAGGCCAGAGAATCGGTTATCCCGAGGAACGGATCGGTAAGCCACAGAAACTGGTAGATTTCCAAAAGCTGTATACGTACGTGAAAGGGAATCAACAAAAGAGGAAGTCACACAAAAATGTTTACGTGGTCATAATTGACACCTTTAAACGATAGACTGACATTTGCCGAGGTAAATAAAAGTAATACGATAATACGGATATCGTAATAAGCCCGTAGATTACACAGGCAAATTGGTACTACGAATCATAGACTGGAAACATGAACTACTGTCTGAAGAGATTTCTGACCGAAAATGAGGGTGAAAAGGCCAATGAAAAGGCAATGGAGGAAGTCAAATGATAACATTATCTTAAATCAGTAGACGACGGCTATAATACTAAACTGGTAACCACCTTAACAGCAGTGTCCATAAGGTCAAATGCATTTCCGATCAGATCGAACAGTCGTTTCTGTTAGTCCGTTTTCATTAGTCCTCATTTATTCGAATAACCAACATACCTCTGGCGTGTGATCAAGTGTATCCATGATCTCTACTCCATGATTGTCTTTCCACCAGGTATCCCAAGAATTTAGAAAAGCTTCTTCTTGCCGCCGGATGCGCCACTGACTCAGCCGAGCCACGAGAATGGCCGCCCGATCTTCAGAGTTCATTGCCGTGGCCAACGTACCAGAGGGCACTGCGTTGGTACCAACTGAATACTTGGAGGGGTCACCAAGACCGGTCAACAACGTGCCTGTGACGCCACTACCGTCTGGCTGCAAAGCGTGTTCTAATTCCTCGGCAATTGCACGCATTGGAGTCAGTTGGCGTGAGTCCCCGGATAGAAACAGTCGACTAGAGCTGCGACGACGAGGAAGATCTGAAGTTTTCAGAACAGAACAAACACGATCGAAGAGAAGAACAAACAGAGATCTGGAAGACCACGAAATGTTAATCAAAATTAACGAAACTTACGTCTTCACAACCATGGTAAACACGTAATCTGAAACACGCTACTTTATTCAACTTACAGTAGTTCAAAATATGCTACAAATTCCGAAAGTAATAGATTTGCATGGTCGCGACGATTTTCACAACCATTTCATAGCGTTTATCACGGGAGAAAGCGAAACGTCAGTTTCGCTCTTAGAGAAACTGGCCGTGATACGAAAGGCAAACTACGAACCTTTAGCACCCGATACATCTGTTTAAGATCGTTACTACAGTCGGTGTCAAAGTTTGTCTGATTAGGTGTTGTAAACTCAGTTTAATATACCACCTCGTTAAATTACCTCATTAAATTGAACTCAGAAACGACGGTGGAGATGGAATTTTTTTTACAGATTCCTACCATACATAGTGTTTGAGGGTTAGTTTAACGAACAGTCCGAACAGGTATGTACTGAAGGATAATTATGTAATGTGTAACTACGCTAAAAGATACCAAAGTCCAACGGGAATATGTAGTCTACATGTGTGTAAAACATAATCTCAAGGTTAGAATGAAGTTAGTTGTCATACTGTGCATGTTCACCGAACATAAGACTGTTGTGGAGTAAACGGAATCCCAGTGCTGTGCAATATGACAGCAAACATACAGAACAAAACGACAGTTTTATTCGTGTAACGTAAAATAAATACTGTAATATGCTCTCTCGACGGATGTCTGACTTCTGTCACTCCATGACAAAACGCCACACAAAAACAATCGTACTCCATCAGTAATCCGAGTAAATAAAGCCGAAATAGAAGAACTAAGCATGGTAAACCATGCCTGGTGTTCGCCAGAGGACACCTTCATCGTCCTGTCTGTTTCACAACACACGAAAGCATCATCCATGATCTCGAGTCATAACGGTGGAAGCCAAAAATGCGAAAAAAGTTCGCGAAAGGAAAAGGCATCAAATATGAGAAAAAAAGATAATACTCCAATGAGCTGAGGTTTTACTCCACAATAAAGTGCGATGAACCCATTCGATGGTTCGCCACTGTTGGGGTGGTGGACAGCGCAAAATGCATAGAAACCACAGGAACGCTTTCAGTAAGTGAACTCCAACTGAAGACAGCCGGAGAGAACCTCATCCATCAGGACGCAATAACTTGCCCAAAAAAAAAATAGAAGAAAAGAACATGAATGGTTTAGATGGCAGAAATCAACTAATTAAAGCCAGAGATGAACCACCGAGTGCAAAACAGTGAGAAAATTTAAAACATAGTAAAGCGCAAGGAACATGGTAACGCAACGAACATTTTAGGAAGCACAGCATGTTTACTTCACATTAGGAATGTCTGGGTGTGCGAATCAGAACGCTGAAACGGTCACATCACGGGCATAACATGTAGTGCTGTCAAGCCACACACAAGAAAGGCTTAACTTACATCCAATGACGATCCAACAGCTTGAAAATACCTATACCTATAGGTTGATCGATACTTCATACTGCCGTGAAAACTTATTTTTGGTCATTTACCGAATGCGGTGATCCGGATGGCATCAGACATACTGTTCTGCCTGACACGTAAAATGGAAATATGCACATTTCTCAGAACCACGTTCTGCCCGATGGGATCATAATCCGCATATATAGCAATCAGTTTGACAACCTTAGCGGTTAAATAAAATCCAGGACTCCCAATGGGATCCCAGAAACGACAGTTGGGGGCCAGCAAACAATTTACAAGCAAACCAGGGATTTGCAAGTCAATTCGGCTAAATCGGTGTCAGCTGACAGAAATAATCAGCACCCTTGAGCTGCAGGCTACGTAGAGAAGAAAATTTGAGACAGACTAAATGACACATAGACTTTCAACTTGTGAACTGGTCGAAACGGTAGAAAAAGCCCACCGAGAAGCACGATTCAACGACTACTGAAATAAACTCAAGACTTACTACAATCAGCCAGCTCGTCCTCAGCGGTCCCACTTCCCAGTGTGGCTTGGATAGATGTTTTGGACCGGATCTCCCTAGAAAGTGGAAAATACAGTTACGTTACGCACAGTTGCATTTCACATGATTCGCATAAAAGTTGTAACTGGTAGTGACATCTATGAAGTCGACTAAGACAACCGTAAAAATTTAGCCGGGCATCCTGCATGAGTTCATGCAAGTTCAATATCATTAGTAACTTAATAAAAGAGGGAATTGTTCTCCATAAAGATGGACAAGTATAAATGGGTAGTACCGTTACTGTTGTCAGTCAAATAGAAAAAACCATAATCGGCCGATCGATTAGTTGGTAAACTACGCTAAAATATTTTTTCCTGGAACAAACAGGACGGATTTAGTTACACATTTGAATGTTGGGATATAACAGTTCGATAGTAGAAAACAGTCGTATTGTAGGATAAATTTGAAAACATGGGTCACTGACTACAGGATTAACTACCTGGAAAATTTCGCTGCATCTCATTAAGTGTATACTGCAGTGTTGATATTTATACAGCGGAGTCAAATAGGACTACTGGAAAGAACTGCAGTTCCACAGACACATACAAGTAATGACTGTCCGGTTATGATGACAGGTTCACAGTGATAACCATGCCTTTCCGTTAGCAGAAGAGTGGCTGCCTTTCAGGAATGATAACAGCCCCAGCAAACTGAAGTAGTCATCGACCGCTGATAACATAGACAGATTGGGAAAGCATTTGCGATCAAGATCACATGCCCAGCGGTCAATAAGCTACGTGAGAGCGAAAATGGCAGCTGAGCAACTCCAGTTGCTCAGATATGTTTCACTTTAAGTTCAACCTAAGTTGGAACACGCTCGACTGCTCGGTCGTAACATGCGAAGTAGATGAATCAACACGATTTTTAGAGTTCATTTTTGTACCACCGAAAATGTAATTCCTTGGAATCAACCGGGGGTTTTATTGGTTGGTGAAAGTATCACCTTCACAAACTCCATGTAATATTGGGCAAGTAGTGCACATTGTCTGAACAGGGTCAATAAATATCACCTGCGACTGGACGATCTCATCTATCCGGAAAATATCAGACTCATTAACGATGTAAGGTAAACAAACGACAGTAAGCTGCGACCAACCAACATAGACTTTGTGTACTAATGCATCAGTACGGCCGGTGTTGCATAGCCGCACACGGTGGATGTAATGTGACCACTGGTAGACCCTCCAGCGTGTAAGTGTTAGCACTGATGATAGAAAGTCGCGATTTACGTTTTGTATTTTTATGGTGTCTGATCATTCTCCGGTTGGGCCGTTTGACAACCAAACGCTTCGTCTTATGGACAGTGAACCGATGGTGTTACATAGTACCATGGAAAAAAAAGTTTTCAAGTTGACTAACATGTACGAAAAAGAACCTAACATCAACAAGTGTAAGCGTAACCGTCTTCCAAATCGTTTAGGTTCGGTCACAATGTCAATAAGTACCAGCAGAGATAGGACCGCACACTATTTTCTTCTGCCTGATGCACAAGATCCTTGAGGTTCTATGACACTGGATAACGAAGCGTTTGCAACTAGACCGAAAATAATTAATATAAAGGTTATATGAAAATAGGCAAAATAGATTCTAGAGCGCCTGTTATGAACTATACGAGTGCTAATGGCACCGGCTGGTTCAGTGAGGTAGTGGAACACTGGAAACCATCTCTTTCAAGGGGATGAACAACAAAACGTTGCCCACATTTATAAGTTAATCGTTCTGCTACAAGGGCTGTGGCCAAGAAGTACTGTTTGCCATAGCTCCCTTGTTTCAGTCCCTCGCGTCAGCCATTGATTCAGGAGATCATTGCCGCTTCACGTCTACACAATCTACATATGTACTACAGCCTCATCCGTGGCTCAAGTAAAACATGTAAACACTATCGCGGTCTGCTGCACTTCATAAACAGCCTACACCATCCTCGGTAAACTGGATATATATATATATATATATATATATATATATATAGTAGCGTTTCTAAGAGATTGAAATCGCTGTTGATGGCAGATGAACGCACTTTATCTGCGCATTGCACTAATTCCAGTAAAGTAATGGACAGGTTTGTGCCAGCAACCCAATCCGTCCCATACTCCTTGTCCAAAGATTATCGACGACCTGTCAGGCATGAAGTATGGGATGCATTTAATGAGTTAAAATAAATCTCCGCACACCGATAAGTCACAAGCAGCTTGGTTGAACGGAAATCAGACGATGTCAGCAATCCATCACTAATTTGTGGGTTGAAGTGTAGTGTGACGTGTTGAACCGATGAGATGATTACACCAGTGGTGCACAATAAACCCGGCTACCTGCAGAGTGACCAGGCTAGTTGTCGCCAACAGAAAATAGTCAAGAATGGAGGAGATAAGATCGTGATCATGAACACCCTGGACACTTAAGGGAAGAATCAAACTAAATTAGGACCGAGACAGTAGACCATGGCCACATCGTTAGAGTAATCTCTCCAGAGTCCTAAACAACTACAGAAGTTAGACGGGACAAGGCAAAAACGATGGCTCTGTGAGGCGTTACCATTCATGAAGGTACTTTATGTCCAGTTTGAGTTGAGGCAGTCTCATAGAAGCTAAACCAGTATGTAAAATAAACAGCACTACACAACACAAAAAATAAAACGGGGGATGGGTTGGATGATGCTTTTCCGACGAAGGCATATGCAATAATGTCCCTAACCCTAGACGTTTCGGACCCCTAGAAACGCCTTGTACCAAAGGAGGTAAGCCCTAAGGTCAGTTGCTCCATGCTTCCGCGGGTTTGGTTACCGCGGTGCCTCATTCACCAAATCCGGGATCCAAAACTAAGGCTCGACAAGTCAAACGACGAGCTGGCATACAAAGCATGCATTCCAGTCATCATGGTCGACGACAAACAGTTGAGCTAGAAGTAAAGATGTTCAGATTGCTATTTTTTTGAAATTTATTCGGTTGACAGTCTCGTCGCCTACCTGGTGGGTAGGTTCGGTCTCTTCAATCATAGGGCAGGAGAGAAAGTATGGATGAGGAGTACATCTACCCCTTCATAGAAAGGCGCACGGTTCTCCATCACAACAAGCGGCGCGGGTTAATGAACGCCAGTTTGGCCTTTGAAATGCAGCTGGTGATCTCTTCGCTCACACCTCCACTAATAAATGCACGAAAACCCGGATAGGCGAAGTGGATAGTAGTGTTACAAGGCTAGAAGGAAGTACAAGAAACTGGGACTATTTGGCTATAAGTACCAGTGAACAAGATTAGCCCCTTCGTTTCTCATCATGCTTCCAAACATAAACTGTGAGCCACAAAGCCTCACAGTCAAACTGACGAATGCAACATGTGGTAGCCAGCCAACTGGTAGTTGACATTTTTTCTGTCCAGGGTCATCATTCGCTTGCCTCAGACTATACGCCATCGACATGCACCAGATGCGACTGAGCCTTCGATACAGCAATAGAACCTTAAAATATAATTTTTCTAGTACACTCAGACTCGCCGGTTGCAATCATAGGATACAAGGAACCCCAAAAGCAAAGCAGTGCATGCATGTCTGAGGTAACACATGTTTAGTGTGTTACCTTGACAAGGACTGATCACACCTTTTTAACTTTTGTGCAGTTCAGTCAAGAACACTGGTAGATAGCTCACTGACAGCAATAGGTGACCGTAAGTGTTAAGGAACGGATTGAAAGCACGCTACGATAGATGCTCCTGTCCAATATTTACATGGCCTGATATGCCATAAAGCGATGAGCACTGTTGTAATGTCAAATCAGAAATCACAGCAAGCACATGGAGGTAAAATATACGTCAAACCACCCAACAGTTTGATTGTGCTTACGGGGACATCAGTTGCAATTTTTGCTCAAATAGCAATTCTAGTTTCTCTGCCAACCGGCCGATTCGAGATGAGACACCATTGTACCGATAACAGTTCAAAAGCATCAGTCGAAAGTCGCACACAAATTCTCGAATGTTCTGGTAAGTTCCGTCCGAAAACTTCTCAATCACTACAAAAGGAACAATGAAAATAAAGGAAAGAATATTGGTCGATTCATTATTGATGAGGAACAACATTCTTATACGACAGAGCTGACGGCATTAGGAAATCCACTGGATTGTGGTTAGGCACACAATGTCAATGTCTACATTCGACAGGCAACATGGGATGACAAGCAAGCGGCTGACAATCAGGTGAGAGTAAGGTGAGGTTAACAACTGGATTACACCGATCACTATCTTAATTCAGAAGGAGTCCTAATTCCACAGATCGGTGAGCAAGAAAGGGTCAATATCCACTGAGTCCGAATGCCCGTTATTTTCTATGACGTCCATCAAAACAAACCACTTTGATCAAGAGGCCCGCCCCAAGAATGGAGAAGATGAACTACAGTTCTTAACGCCACGAGTTCTAGTTACTGAGAGTTTAAAATAACCACTTGATATTCCACTTTGCAGCAAGTAAAAGGTACATACATTCTGCAACTTTGCAATAAATGCAACAGGGAGTTGCAAGTTGGCATACTAATCGTTAACAACAACCACGAACCACGTGCACTAATTAGACAAACCCGCTTAGAACACATTCGATAGGGTGGCAACAAGGCAACAGAAAGTAACCAATCCAAGCAATCTGTCAAAAAACCGGCTCGATAAATAAACATACTGCTGAAACAGAAAAGTAGATTTAAAAAAGTGCCTGAACAAAGCTCCTTATCACCTGGGTGCATCCAACAACTGATCAGAACACTTCTCAAGGGTGTTTGTTTCAGACTGTTGAGTCCTATTGTCAAATTGATCTTCGCGCAGTTTTTACCTGTGGAAAGTGATAGAAATCACAAAACGCGAAGTCAGACAAATAAACCGCCTGCTCGAAGATACTGATTTCAGAGTCGGTCATCAAATCCGCCTACTCAGCAGATGCGTTGTTACTGTACTAGGACCAGCGGTGTAGTCCCATCTTGAAACGACCACCAGAGATGCAAGCACATTTCAGCACACCAAACAGACGGTGTATACTGAATTTAAGACTTTCGGTATCTCCGTCGGGTGACAGCCGGGACCGACCCCCAACAGTGTCTCACGGGTGCGCGACGACGGTTCACAGCTAACCACTGTATATCTCAGGATACTACGTATAATACGGCAGAAACACGTGACCGGTTTAACTCCACTGTTCTGATGAAGATGGTTGCCAATGTGCACCACATTACTACAAACGCGCAGACGATGGGAGACCCAACTGCTTCGGATAACACTCAGCGTGGTAGTCAACCTCTAGGTTTGATTCAGAACTGTTGATCTGGCAAGAATAAACAATTGCGAATTTCTCAGGTGAAAAATATCAAGGGCCTATTAAAGCAAAATGTGTTAAAGGTCTGTCGGTTGGTGAGGGCCAGTATGCGCGCCTTGATCTTTTTGAAAACACAGGATGTGTCAAGGGGAACGGCCTGCGTTCCAACTCGTTTTCTAGAAGCATGAAAGATGACAGTCATGAAAAACGGTTCTTCTCATCATGTATTCATACTTCGTTGGTGTTCGTATATGACAGGCACTTGCACTGTTGTAAAACCGGTGACTGTTTGAATCGGACTGACTACATTTGATGTTTGCATTAACTATTGCATGATTAGTTTGTCATTAGTACACGTAGACTGACTGAGTCTTAAATTACTGCAAAAGACCAATCGGACCACGTGAACGTAGTTTCCTCAAAGGGGCAACCATTTTGGGGAGAACTGTAAGAAAGGACCAATGTTTGTCCCCGAAGAATCGACATGACAGCTCGAACAAAAATTAAACGTACCGACAATACAGGTGAAACTGTTCAAAGCGACCGATTTCAGCAAGAATGACACACTAACTTTTGTTCAACCACATTGGCTCCTTGACCACTTTCCGATAGTCTCTCAGACCCAATGCCTCTGGGTCGATTTCATCCATGAACAGGTAAGTCAAATGAGAGTTTGCTCTGGAAAGTAGAGCTTCAAGCAATTCGCGTCCCAACTGAACTTCCGTGATATCTGCTCTTGATGTTGCCATGCTGGGTTATGCAATGTGGAGCACACAATGGAGCTGAAATGAACACATTTGAACAACGACGATGTCAAATCACTGACTGATGTCGATACGTAGTTGCTAAACAACCAAGAAAATGAAAAGCCTCCGGTTTATAAATAAAGGGAAAGGAATGATACCCACATTGGTGAAGGGAATGTTTGTCAAACCTGCACCCCAAACCTTTAGGTGAGGGCAAGTCAGAAGCATATGGCTGTGTTGTATTAAATACACCTGTTGTATGACAAGCAGTTTCGCTGTGAGTAGTATACTACTCACAAGTAGTATATTACCCACAGGAGACATTCAGGAACAAAGGAGCAAGCTCCGAACGCCAGGAAGACGACGGACAAGAAAAGACTATCGGAATAGTGTGTACGCGCTACAGCAGAAGTTCCACCAAGGCGAATGACAACGATGTATGTGAATGCATGTCTGGCGTGTAAAAAAAAGTAGGAATGGAAATGCCCCAATCCTGAAGCAGCACTTTGCACTTTGAAGGTACGAAACGCATTCCATACAAACCAGCCCGATCACTCACCTTGTTCAGCATGTCTTCGGCAGAGGGGCTAAGTACGACAATGTCGTCCGTATACTCCAGATCGGTCAATCTAGTGTCAGGAAGAAGCTCAAAACCAAGTTCACTGGACTCCTCAAACACACCTTCCAGAGTGTCATCCATGACAAAACTGAACAAGGCAGAAATCGGATATCCCTGACGAACACCACTAGAAGTGATGAACGTCCGGGAAAGTTGTCCACAAACAATTACCCTACTTGCAGAGTGAATACAGTTATTCCAACAGATTCACTTATTTCCCTGACACTCCCTTACAAAGAAGACAGCTCCAGAGAATGTTACGAGCAACTGAACCAAAAGCAGCGTTTAGATCCAAAGGACCACGACCATCGGCTGCCTGCAAGAGTGTCGATTTTCGGTACTCCCCTGACTGGTTATCGGCCACTCACCCTTACCGGCATCCCATGCAAGATAATGGAGCCGTCGCGAAAGCGTGATCTTTGACTCTTTTCTGTTCAACACAGCTAAATTTCTAGCGCATCATGCAAATCAAATATGCTTACCTTCATGGATGATTTGACAATTTTATCTCGCACGCTATCTTTTCGATCTTTACCAGGGCTTCCAACGGTGTTGTACATGGCCCTCTCGAGCACAAACTGAACACTTGTGACATCAAAGAGGTTGTTCACTGGACTCTTTTTTATATATAGAATATAACTTTCAAAGTTAAGGCTGGACCTGACCTTTAACTTTACTCCCTGCAACAATTCCTCGAGGTTCAGCTATCCATCTTCTATCATTTCTTACTTAAATCAACGACTTTTCGGGCATTACCAACAATTCTTCGGCGAATTAACCCTGGTCAGAGGACTAGTCCCCCGCAAATGAGAATATACGTGCATATGTCACCCAGTGGGAACTTTGACAATGCATTTGAGGTTTGCAGTGCGACCAGCGTAGCAGGCATCATGAAACTCGATCTGAAGAAAGAACTTAGTAACTGGATAATAGCTCCAGAAAAAAATTTTCTTTAGCATAGACCTCAGAGTATTTTTTTGTCCAGGTGATTGATAGCTACCGCAAGTAAGCGGTTGACAAGTGGTCACGCACATTCGTAGCCCTCTGAATATCAATTATTACCTTGATAGATACCCGCCCCACGCAGTTCCTATCGAGAAGGACCTAGGAACCATTGTTTCACACACTCTTTCGAGCTCTATGAACACCGAAGCAAATGCAAAAAAGGCTAGCAACACTTTGGTCTTATTGAAACGTCTTTCGACCAGTTCAACCGTGGTTGTTTTCAGCTTCTTTACAACAGTTCCGTCCGACTGCGTTTGGGGGATGGTGCTATGATCTGGTCACAATATCTCTAAAAGGATTAATTGCACCCTGGAGACTGCACAACGTCGTGCCACTAAGGCAGTCCGGGACCTGAAAACCAAGCCGTATGATGAGACTGATATCTCTAAACATGTGCTCTTTACAGTATCGTCAGCATAGAGGTGACTTAGTGTTAACCTTTTTGATAATGAAGTCCCCTGATTATCCGTGCCGGCTGATGCTCAACCGGGAAAATGGCACGTCGATGAGGGACCGGTCCACAAAACTAGAGGTATAATATAACAGACTATAATAAAGACATATCGAGGCTGGGAATGTTCTACTTGATCACTTTGTCTCTGCCAACTTTGTAACAACCCCCAAGGCCAGTTCTGATTAGCATCTATTGCATTAGTTCGGATATTGTACCTTTCGATCCCATTTCACCCCACTGCTGAGGAACTTGAGATTCTGTGCATCGATATGAAGAATTCTTAAAAGCACCTGCTTCCTACATTCGTCTTCAATCTACTTAACCATTGGAAGTCACAACAAGAAGCTTTACATCCTCTGTCAACAGACATCTCCTAGACAGTAACTTTTATTACGGGGCTACCAATCGATGGAACGACCTTCTGTTTAAGGTCCTTGGGTGCCTTCCCCGGCGTTTGTACTATAAGGTTAGTAGGCTTCCAGTTACTTACGACCATGATAGATAGGCAATTTGGCTACTGTTGGTACTCTAAATAATCCCCGAGAAAGGTGCTACAATCCGTTTTTAATTATGGATTTCCAGACAAACGGACGCCATCTGGACGCTGAAACATATAAACTGAATGGATCCAGTAGGTCTGGAGCCCAAGCCTCAAACCCGCGTACTGATCTCCGGAATCACCAACCGTCAAATTCCACGGGGCAACATAGAGGGGGAACGTAGATCACTTCCGAAATAACAGAAGGTTCAGCAGTAGCTTCTTTAAAGCCCCCAAGCTGCTATTGAAGCTCTCTGACTATGCATATCAACTGTCTTGATGGGCCATCAACGGCTGGAATGCATTACCTGCGCGGGTGATGTTGACACACAAAGGCACGAAGTTCAAGCGGCGAGACGGTCCGAGGAAAGAAACACGGCGCTGTGTATATTCTGAGGAAAATCTGCTTGGTGAAGAGACCCTTACAAATGGGGAATCGTGCTCTCCACCGATAGATGAAAATTGGAATATTTTAGAGAAATGCGAAAAACTACTACTTGTTGCCCAGCATGAAATCTGAAACAATCATGCGACGCGAAAAAATTCCCAGTCCCTATTCACTAGTAACCACGCCCTAGAAACGGATACACAAGGAACCCGGTAGCGTCAACTTCGCAAAGCAGGCACCACTTCACGCCAACTGGGTCCAACAACGCCATTCCCACCACCGCCCAATCATAACATTGACCTTGAATAGGTCACTGGACAACTAACGATTCACGGGTTTCACGGGTTTTTTGAAGATCCAAAAAAGTGTTCGATTTGTTATTGACCCCCATCTGGATGGCACGGATCGATTTCAGCGATTTCAGCGATTTATTCACGGGTTCGAGGTTGGAGGCTCAAGTCACCCAGAAGCAGTCAGTTTGTCCGTTTCGATGTCACGGGTTCACGGGATTTTGCAGATCCAGAAAAGTCCCCGACTTGTTATTGATCCGCTTCTGGGTGGCACGGAACGAGGACTTTGGCCAGGGGAAATCTTGCGTTGAGGGGTATCGTCGGAGCATGAGCACAGAGTTGTTGAGAGAATAGATGCAAACAGGAAATGGTGTGGTGCAAGGATCCAGTTGACTACATCAGACAATCGCAAACGCGAACATGCATTCTCCCACAAGACTTACAACAGGACATACATACAGACACTCATCAGGCATATTGCACAAACAGACACACCACAACATGCCAGCCATACTTAGTTGTGTAGTTCCTTCTATACTGGTTGCCCTCCCTATCGGAAGTTGTTTGGAGGAGCAGGCGGGCTGAAAATATCTGAGGTAACCCTGAGATGTTCATCCAATCTCATATTAAATACGTCAAGGGTCGGGGCTGAGACGACCTCTTCTGGCAGGTTGTTCCAGAAAGGGACTACTCGGAGTGCAAAGGAATAACGCCGGCAAAGCAAACGGTAGCGTTGATGCTTAAGACTAAAACTATTCCATCTTGAAATTACATGTTCAGTTCTGGGTAGGATGGAAGAGCAAGGGTAATTGTAGTCGGTTAATATTTTGTAGGCTAGTATGGTGTCTTCTCTCATCCTTCGAAACTCTAGGTTAAATAGATTCAAACTCTGAAGCCTGCTATGATAACTCAAGTACCGAAGGCCCCTCACTTGCTTTGTAGCCCTGCGTTGAACTTGTTCAAGCATTAAAATATCCTTACGATGATAAGGGGAACAGGCTTGAATGTTTACTTCTAGTAAAGGGCGAACTAGGGTGGAATAAATGGGAATGAAGTTTGCCGGGGTTAGGCAGCCTAGGCTACGGTTGATAAATTTAGAGACATTAGTTGCCTTGCGTGCCATCATCTTGCAATTAACGAATGGACTTAGATCCTGAGTGACAACCGAACCTAAATCTTTTTCCTGTTCAGATACACAGAGTTTAACATTATCAAGGTGATATGAGATTGCACTGTTATGACGAGGCCTCAAGACTTTACACTTCGCCGCATTCAACGGTATTTTGTTAAATCTACACCAGTTACAAAATGTGTCGAGATCTGATGGTAGACTGGATTCATCGGACGGCTCATGAATGACCCTCCAAAGCTTCGTGTCGTCTGCGTACAACAGAACGCTCGAAGACAAAAGCGACGGTATTTCATTAACGTATAGGATAAACAGCAACGGCCCTAAAATTGTCCGCGGTTTTCTGTTGACCCAAAAGGCAGTCATTGAAAACAGGGTGTAGCACTGCTCTAGGAGTTTACAGGGAATACCGAGAACAGAGTAAAATACTAATCTAGCTAAACAGAGTAAAATACTGATCCAGCAACTTCTTATGTAAGTGAGAATCTAATAACACTTTGAAGTGGTCCTTAGAGGAACAGCTAACAACCTACAATGGAAGGTCGTTCCAGTGGTTAATAACCCTGTAAGAGAACAACTGTTGCCTAGGGAAGGTCCCGGGTCGAAGCTTATAGAGCTTCTTGCCCTGACCCCATCGACTGTTAACAACTACTGTGGTAAAGAACTGGTGCACGAGTCCTATGCGGAAGAAAAAGTACTTAAGGATTAAGTCGCTGCGGAGTCTTCGAAATTCAAGTGTATAAAGATCAAGAATTTCAAGGCGAGACTCGTAAGAGAAATGCCGCGGGCCAATGACCATTTTAGTAGTTACTCGCTGAACACGTTTGATGGCGAGTATGTCCTTCAAGCTGGTGTACACGACTTGATTTGCGTACTCAAGCAATGGTCTTATGTAGACCCCGTTGAGCGACTGAAAAGCATGTCTGTCTATTTGAGGGAAGGCTTTTTTTATTGAAGTCAACTGGACGGAGTAGATATTGGTGTGGACGCATACTACACACTTGAACGTTTATCATAGCTTAAGCCAGCTATTGTTATGAACGCATACTACGTACTCCTTCATCGATTATAGTTTAAGTCAACTGGACGGAGGAGCTATCAATGTTAACGTGTACTCCACACATGGACGTTAATCATAGCTTACGCCAAACTGAACTCCATGCTTAGACACTTATGACTGTTCCCTCCATTTGCCCTGCCCCACGGATTATGCCAAGCATATAGGTTGACGAGTGAAATCACTGGGGACGAAAACGTGGGGATAGAAGCTAGTCTTATGTAGCTGACAGTTGTGGACAAATGTACATACTACCTCCGCTTTTTTGAGCATAGAATGTAGCCATTGGTTTTCATGCGTTATGGATGTCCTCCCGGATGACTGAAACCGTGTATCAGATGAAGCCTTCATCATCATGTCGTTCATTACATCTGATATCTGCAAGAAATCTGTATACACATATATGAAGGAACTTACTTTCTTTAATTATATCAACAGGTTAATCGTTCCAGGTGATGTTGATTCGTGTTTCCATCGGCCAGTGTGCAAGCGGTATACTGTCAGCGGACCGACCCAGAACGACACAGTTGTGGGTAGTGTGCGCGACTTGCTTCCCATAATCCCTGGGGAAGTGCGAACAACGGCTGAAGTAGAGGGAACTGACAAAAGTATGAATTCGGAGTGTGCACTTACCAGGCGACTGAGGTTGAAGCCGTTTGCCATAGAATGGACACTCGTTTGACTGCCATTTGCATACATTTGGAGTGAAAAATCAGTTGATCAGCATCACACCAATAACTGTCCACCTGTACAGGGTCACTGCAGTGTCCACACGGCAACCCGAATTTAGGCGTTTTCACCCACCTCGGCCGCACACCGCTTGCAGCTGAGCCCATGGGGAAGTCACATAACGGTAAGCCAGTCTTTCACTATCTTACTGGCAAATGCAATGACGCTGTTAACGCAAGTAACCGCCGTGCGGTTCTTGCAGTCGTGCAGTTTTTGAAGTACATGGTGCAGGGCTGTATGGGGACGGTTGAAACTGACTGCAGCAAACGGCCGAAGCTGCGGGCCTACCAGCCACCAAACTGACAATTTGTACCCTGCCAGCCACCACTCATGATTGGACACGTGAACTTTGTGAAGGGAAATGAAAACTAAAAAAGACCTTACAGTAGGGGTAGAATTGTTTCCAAAACGCCGATAGAATGTGTGTGCATGGCTGCCACATTTTACGATCAAATGTACATTCACATGTGCCCTCAACGCTATCCAAGACGAAAGCGTCACCATCTTGTTGCACACGAAGTTGCAATCTTCAGGGTGATTACTAGAGAACCGCTCAACTTGCACCCAGATATTGTTTCGAAAGGGAGTCGTGGAGTCCGTCCTTTCAGATTTTTTTGGACACAATGACTTGCGAACGTAGTCATTGTGCAAAAAATGTTCTTCACGTACCAGTCGACATCCACAACCTCACGATTATCGCACCCATAGGTCGTTTGTATTCCATGCTCATGCAGCAGCTACTCACTGTGAATCCATATTTTTGAACAGCCCCCACAATATTAATGCTAACCTAAATGCAACCCCTGCTCCCTTCGCTGACAACG
>JTDE01004505.1:45450-59744 GCA_014338405.1 Paragonimus skrjabini miyazakii | reverse complement strand
TGTTACGGGACGACTAAAGTGTACAAAGGACAGCGATCATACTCAGTCTCGACGCAATCCAAGACCAGAGAAAAGACGTAACGAACAACCACAACCAGTGTATTGATGACAGAGAGACGAGGCGGCGATCTGCACAACGCCAATAGCAACACAAAAATCAAAGTCCCAACAACAACGGGTTCTCAAATCGTTCAAACAAGTAAGTCCAGGGGGAATGAATTGTCACAGTTTTAGGGACGTTCATTTCGTGTGGGACACGTTGAATAATATGTAGGCGGACGACCTGAAATAGATAACAAGGGAGAGAACGTCAGCGGAAACTTTAAGTTGCATGCGCAACACTTTCTGTATTGTTACAATGCTTCTTTTCGACAGGGGCCGACTGGAAAGTCTATGGGAATGCGACAGGTGCGATCAATTGTGGATGATGTTCAATCTATATGAAAACCAAAATTCCCTACTCATCAGTGATGAAACGGATTACACAAAGATACAGTCCGACGGAAAATAAACAAAATCAAATGAAAAAAAATAACAAACACAAACAAAAACAAATGAAGTAAGGTAATCGAACTGTTTCTCGAAGTGTGAGGGAGAGACAGAGTCAGCCTGAGTAAAATACGTATTTCATGGATTCATTCATGGATATCCAAATGTCTATGGTGGTTGAGAAACATCTTTCATGCAATTGCGAGTAAACATTTGACCGATAGGACTAAGAACGTCTACAAAGCATCAAGTCCGTACAAAACCGATCTTAGTCAGATATCATGTTTAAGTGTTTCAGAAGTGTCTATTAACCAAAGTATGCAGAATATGATTGGCTTCCAGTATTCACATTACACCCTTGGAAAGCGTTCACGTAGGGAAAGAAATTGAATTTTCCTAGTGATTTAGTTACTTATTAAGGTGCTGTTTTCTTGCATGCGTTCTGCCTGCAAGTTTTGTACGTTTGCGAGCAGGATTTACCTTTTATATTGCAATCAGTCTATTCCATCTACTGTGTGCCAGAACTCTTATCAGAGTGAGGGAAATGGGTCTCTCGTCTATTACGTATACTTCAAAGAGTAATGATGTCTCATTGTTGAACAATAACGTTGATGCATGGAGGAGATCGGGGAGGACATTAACATTGATCACTTCTGCGTGAAACCATTTTTCTTGTGATCCGGCGAAGTTAGGGAATCGTCTTTTATTTGATCCTAAAAAGTTGTAATTAAGCGTGTGTTTGTGCAATGAATTGACTCGTCTAGGAGAGACTTTGGAATTCTATCTAATGACTAAAATTCGCAGTTGTACCGGAGTGAACTTAAAACGAAATAAGTCCTGTATCAGTTTCAAACCAGAGCAAATAGACAATTGAGGAGCATAGTTAAAAACAAAATAAAGCGATCAATAAGAAGCAGAACATGAAAATAAGCTGTACTATTGATCGCGTCAACTTTTTCGACACATCACTGGGTAATCAGGAAACAAAACTCCCGAATTCCCTGAAATAATACTGACAAGTCATTGTCATTTAATCCTGTGTAAACACCATGAGGCACTGGATCTACCTTACCATTGAGGCCTTTATCTCCATGTTATTGTTAACCCGAATTGTGTATATTCTAATACTTTGCTTGGGCAACTGAGGGAGTGAGTAAAATATCAACATCCCGATAAATATAATTCCTTCGGTTATTTATACCTTTTCTCCAAGCAGCAAATTCTAATGACCGACATGACGCGAATGGGAAGCGGCGTCGATCCAGTGCATCCCCTACCTACTCTGGGAGCTAAAGCAAGTGACGCCATTGACATCTTGTTGTAGCAGACTACTCACGGTCACACACAGTCAATAGTAGCCGGTCGGTTGGGTGAGCTACCACACCGCATGCACTGGACTTTTATTGTGTCCGATGGTTGAGCACATGGAACGTTGGAGTCTAGTGTAACTGGTACATTGGTAGACCGGAGGGACGGGCAAAAATCGCCTCCGGTGAATCGTAGACCTCCTTGTGATATCGAAGGTCGGTGTAACTTTGTGCCAAATCACATTTCTTTTTCACCAGTCTACCTTGATTCCGTGAAGTCTCTCGGATAGATGACACTGAACACTCCGAAATGTGACTCTTTTGTTTTCATTGCTTGGGTTTATAGTGGAAGCAATAAACGTCTAATTCTGCCTTCGTATCCAATTGGATATCGCGGCATCGTTGTCGTCCGGCGCTGTTTACCGATTTATTTTTATGTCTGCTGTCGTGACCTGTTCATTGAGGTATTGTGGATACGGGAGCGTTTTTCGGACAAATGGCAACTTCACTTTGAATTACCGTCCTTGTTTTTGTGTTCTCCAGGTTTTCAACATTCAGTTTTCCTAGCTTTTTGAACGTTTTCTTCCAATAAACTGGTTAGCAGATGTGGGCAAGCGAGTTGGTTCTGACTAGTCTATGATTCGTGCTAAAGTCAGTCCCCCGCATCACTTATGTGATACACAGGTTGCGACAACAATCCTGTCACAAGACGACGAAATTATGCAAAATGATAACTGCTTCGGGGGTGTAGGACCGTATGGACACAACCCACGCGCGCACGCACGATCAAGGAAATTGTTGAGTTTTAGACTGACGAACATGTATTTCTGTTGTCTGAAGACGGATTGTTGCCTATGAATACCAACTTCCTGTGGTGACAAAAACAGCCTTCTCTACATACCTCGCAGACAAAGCATGCTGGGACCTTTTTTTCTCCTTAACAGCCATACCGGTACTATACCAATTTGTCATCCGCAACACCAACGCGCTAGGGTGACTGACATAGAGTATATGGATGTCACTGTCTTGCTTAGACCCCCAGCCGAAGACATGCATACCATGCTGGACAAGGTGAGTGACCGGGCTCGTTTGTATGGAATGTGCTTCGCACTTCCAAAGAGAAAAGTGTTGATTCAAGACTGGGGCATTCCCACCCCTATATTCTTTATTATAGGCAATTCGCTTGAGACTGTGGACACCCCCACATACTTGAGTAGCACTATCTCGTCAGTTTGTAATATTGCTGATGAGATATCAGCAAGAATAGCAAGGGCACGAGTTGCTTTCGTCAGCCTGCATCATTTGTGGCGTCGAATAGACGTTCGATCGTCGCTGAAAGGAATACTATATATAATGCTTGTGTACGTTCTGCTTAGCTCTATTGTTCGGGAACGTGGTCTGTTCGTAAGGAAGATATCAACAAGCTTGCTGTGCTTGACCACCGTTGTGGGCTGATCCTGTCTCAGTGAGGGTGAGCGATCGTAATATACTACGCACACGACTGCTATTCAGTAGTAGGACCAGAGCACACATTTTGACATCGAAGTAGCCGCAGAAAAAATGCAGTAAGAAACATCGGAATGCAGCATCGCCCAAAATGGTCCTTGCTACATAAAGGAACTGAGCATTGGCGTCTGTGGCAACCGAGACGGTCGGGGTGGAGTACCGTGGGCAAATGAATGGTTTTGTTTGTGGTCCTGTTTAAACGCCTAACCCATGTGTTACTTTCTTGAATAAACAACCCTTGTGCCATCCACGTTCTTGACTCACAACATTGGGAGGAATGTGGCAGTTCGCCGGAGCATATTCCGGAACGCTCTAGATGCGCGATCAACTACCCACGGTGCATAGCTTGCGATGGTTGGGTCACGTGCTCCGTGTGCTAGCTGAGTTTACCGTACTGTGAATTATATACTGTGACCACCAACAGTTGGGTGAAACCACATGTGGTCAAGCAACAGCGTGAACACGAACTATGAAGACTCATACTGCTCCACTGAGCAGAATGGGTAGGTTTTGTCTGACTGGCTGGGGTCCTCGTGATCACTCAACTCGCTGTTCAGAAACGTTATCCGAGATGACGATGTGCCGTAGTCAATGGCGTACCTGCATCTATACCATTTGTAGTTCTTCCGCTTAGTCATCTTTTATTAATTTTCAAGGATATTCCCCATCACTGTTGAGGTGAGCGGCAGCCCAAGTAACAGTACTTTTTGGTCAGGCTCATGGCCACTACGATGTTGAGAAGGAAGATGGGACAACGGGATGAAGACTGGCTCTATATATGGCCACATAATCTGTTACTCACTGGCAACTGAGGTCTGCACCAGGTTTTTAAACTGCTCGTGATGCATGACTGCTGTGAGGTTGGGATGAATTATGGGCTGGAATGAATTTAACCGATATCGGCGTGCAGCTAGTTGACTTATCTTGTCTATTCAAGGACTGAACTCTTGTCAAAGGCTTTCAGAACTAGTTTTTTAAGTCAGTCGCAAAGCAGTTATAAAAGGAGACTCGAACAAGCTCATAGACTTGATTGACTTGTTTAATGTAGGTCACAGACATCCAGAATAAAAAGCATACAATTATTTCACTGATAATCGCCAGCCAACTTTCAAATATACAGTAAGTTTCTTGCTTTGTGTGCTCCAACCTGCTTTTTTAATTCACACCATTGAACGGCAACAGGTTTTCCATGCTAAATAATTCCAAATCAGGAATATTTCAAAGCCAATAGGTTATGTATGCCAAGTTAGGAAATAAACCGATCAAGCGGGAAAACGGTAGTATCACACTTGTAGGGGATTAACCCGGTAAAAAGATACAAACAAACATTCAACTCCTAGTACAGCTACTGAGTAGCTCAGTACAAGCTGAACAGAAATATCAAGGAGACAAGACCTGCGCACCTATCGTGATGCTGGTTCTTCGGTTCCTACGCCCAAAGTTTCTGCAAGGCTTATGTTAATACGAATCGGAAGTCGCAATAAAAAAAACGGCGAGTCTGCAAACAAACTTTATTTATTGATTTACTCACCGTTCACAAGCGAACTTCAACGCAACAAGTCGAGGCGCTAGGGAGTTGGGCGTAAGAGAACCTTCAACACAATCGCAGGATAGCCGCAGAAGAGAATGAATCTCAACGTAAATCCAGTCGACCTTCAGAAGTCAAACAGGCGTCAGACTGGCTGAACGGCGTTTCCAACGGCGATGGCTAAAACATCGTTATCCTAGTGAATGTGGCCTGGAGTAGTGAAGATGGTGCAGGTACATCATACAGCCACCAGTAAAACTGCGATATCTACGCTAACACACTAACTTTCATGTTAGTGGTTTGTAGTCAATTTACATTCACAAGGTAATGTGAACAGGCACGGCGGTACTGGTAAGGCAAGTCTCACGTCGCAGGGACTTTAATAATTTGGGGACACCGGGTAGGAATAGTACGCAATGTCTAAACTGGTAAGTATCCTCAGACGGGTCTTCCGAAGGGATGCCAGTTAGATTGAGATGAAGTAAATAACGTAGGTATGGTGCCGGTAGTGTTAATCGCGTAATCTTTCAGTGGGAAGTATCGTTAGCTTGGATATATCCATGGTTTGCACAAACAAGATGAATGATTCTTTACAACCGTGCGCAAACAACCTCGTATGGCCTGGTAAAGCATCTGATGGGGTGCTGCAAATCGAATGAGCGGTAGAGATCGAAGGTAACTCTGCGTCGATGAACAATCAGGAATGACCGTGCAGCGAGGGCAGTGATGTTAGTCGTGTTCCTCTTGCATTACCTGCGTTAAGTAGTGCTTATGATGTCGCAGAGTGCGATGCTGGCTGAGCTGTAACCGCGGCAGAAAACTGCACTCGAATGGATGAGTGACAGTGAGTGTCTTTGGGTTAATCCTGAATTTTGATGATGTCGTAGTGGAAATGAGATAAGCAGCACGTTGGTACGTCCGATTAATTGTCAGTGCCAGAAATCTGATGAGTGTTGAGAAATCTGATTTCGTATGGGAATAACCTATCTAAGAGTGATGTTGTGGCAAGCGTTAGTGGTTTGAGCCATGAGGGGGTTTAATCCGAGGTGTGTACTGTGCTGCTTACAACCGTTTACGACCTTTGGAAAGATGTCCGAGAGATGGCCAATAAAACCAGAGCTGGCAGACTCGTCAACCCGTGAATAGTAAACTAAGCCAGATGCTGAGTCAGTGCGTGGACCGTAACGTGGCGATAGGATCCCGGGTCAAGAAAGGTCAGTAAGACCGCGTTGGTAGCTGGATTTCTTGCTGTAGCAGGCTAAACTGGCAGATGTTGTCAGATAAATGTGCGAGGAGATCAACATGAATTGGAAGTATTAGATTTTCCGCAAAGACGCTAAGTAACCAGATGGCTAAACTGCGATGACGGCGTGCACAAAAAACGATCTCAAATGGGATTAACTTTGCAGCTATGCAACGATGCAAGCGGCGAGCGTAACGAAAGCAAGTGAAAACAACCGAAAACCCATGAAAACGTTTAGGCTTGAAAGTTTAATTGTGTCTGATGGCGCCGAAGTTGTGCTTGGCGTGATGCGCAGGCTGAACACATATCCATCTTTTGGCACATGGTTGGCAGAAGAGGCAACCGGATTGGCGAGGATTCTAAAGCGATGAAACAATATGGTAACCATTGGAAATAGGGATTGCAGTGCTATCGATAACACTGTATAAATCGCTGTCGCATAAAACTACGCGTAAGACGTCAAAAGCTTGTAAAATCTGAACGCGAATAACCCTAAGAAAAGTGACAATAACTGACGCGCATAACAAAACCGGTAACGACACTACAAGCAGAACATGAACACATTTAAATTGGAGGTAATCGAATGACTAAGCGTAGAATAGGCTGGGGGGGACCCAGCAAAAAGGAACAGGCTCACCAATTCGTGTTGAGAATGAAGATAAAAATGTGCAGAAAGAAAGCGTTGAGAACAGGTTCACAAACTTGTAATGATAAAGCAGGAGTGAAACGTTCAGAAAAGAAATGGTCATTAATAAGGTTCACTAGTTTGTGATGGCGACCGAAGGAAAAGCGCTGAAGAAAATTATTAATCGGGTTCACCAATTTAGAGTGAACCGAAACGAAAATGCTGAAAGAAAAATGATTATTATTCGGGCTCACCAATTTGTAGGGGACAAGTGGGAATACGCCAACAATTTTAAACGCCTTTCCTGAATAGCAATCGAAGCGAAGTCACAAGAAGCATGGAAATAAAAAACGCAATGGGGTTTGGAAACAAACCGTAAATTTCTCGCCATGTTTGGAAATATGATAAGCAGTTAACTCTAGCCTAGTCTGGGACCAAGGGCAACAACCAAGAGGGGAAGAAAAGAAGCGCAGGATGGGCTACAGCTCACTCGGCAGTATTCAAAATCTCACCAAGCGAAATATGCATGAAAACTCCGAATGCGTTAAATAACGCTCGAAAGGGTCCGGGTTAAACGACCTTGAAGAATGGAATAGTTGATGAGTCGTTAGGAAGAGGACAAGCATTCGCTGCGTGCAATTAGTCGCACGACTGAGGAATATGGCACTGCGTTCATATCTAGACTTCTATAGCAGGCGTACATAGAATCATGTGTACAGGACAAACAAGCGGGAAAACACAGTTGCAGCCGGGATCATTAGAGAAGTTACACGATCACTGGTCACTACACACGAAATGTGTGTAGTTAGTTACACTCAGTTCGTATCTGGCCTCCTACAGCAGGTGTACACAAAATCATGTGTACAGGACAAACAAGCGGGAAAACACAGTTGCAGCCGGGATCATTAGAGAAGTTACACGATCGCTGGTCACTACACACGAAATGTGTGTAGTTAGTTAGAATTCACTCAAACAAGTAGTGCGTATTGTTAAGGAGACAACTGTTCCTAAAACTAACTCAAAATATGAAAGTATGTACAATGCCTCATAAACTCTGTCCTAGAACACTTATAACAAGATATCTATTGACTTCACTGTGTAATCTCCCCCTCCTACCTCCCATTTCTTTAAAAACTTGTTCATTATTGGCACGCTGAATTGGGGCTACTGTTACACAGCAAGATAAGGCTGCCTGTTTTCGAACTTATACAACCTTGAACTATCCACCTTCTTTTAAAAAGAAAATCAATAATTACAATTGCGTTCTGGTCCTTGTGCATGTTTTGGAAGACAGTGCTGAATTTTTGGCTAACAGTCAGTTTTGTATTAGGAATACAACAGAATGAAGACAATGCTGCTATAGACGATAAAACGCTCAGTAAATGGTTGGATGCCGCCCCTGAGGAGAAACTTCCCCCGATACCACCAATGGCTGGGTTGCTTTTTCCGGAGATAGGTGGGGATTATTCGTTGGAAATTCCGAAATATCACTTGTACAGAACTTATAAATGTTATTCATGTAAAAAATGTCACTTGCGTGCCGGGCGCTTACCGGATATTGAAGATAACTGCAATGAGTGTGTGGTGAGTGTCACGTTATTTTTGAGACGAGCTCATTTGTTCCATCTTCACTACAGTTTGTAAACAAGGTGTTACATGCTTTCACTATAATTTTAGGGCTATATTTGAGCAAACTGGTGATAACTAATAAAGTGCTTTAGTCAAAAAGAGGGCGGATACATAAGTTACATCATGTATCTCGGAATTAGCATCCAATCAGTACTGTTGTATACAAGCAGTTCATGTTTATCCTTTCATGGTAGCTAGGCATTAGTGTGATAACAAGTAATGTATTGCTGTGGATAAGATCACTTGATCCAATAACTACAAGTACGCAACAGCTCATCAATGTAACAAAAACATGGTGCTGGCCGACCGCCATTGTTTTGGTCTAACAGTGGAAGCAGTGCTTTCGCTGTTCTACTTAGTAATGCAGCGTTACTGCTGGCAGTTGACAAGACTGTGCTCGATTGACGGGTGAAGCGGCCATCAAGAATACAGAGTAACTTACAAACTAGTCCCACAACCACGAAGGTCGGAGTACAACTTGCAGCCCGGACATGGATATGCGCTGCTGTTCAGCTCAAATATGTGCAAAGCTCGAGTCTAGTGCTAACTTACAAAGTTGATGCTCTCGTTGAGCTCGAACAAAAGATATCGAAGAATTCAAACTTTTGTAACAAATGAACACAATTGATTCAACAACAGTGAAAACCTAACGACCCAGAAATGTTGGTAAGCCTCAGCTTTATGGATAGCCAAAGCTTCACAAGAACAATGTGCCACTGAGACCAGTTTTTCCTATGTCCAACTCAACTCAACACAAGTTAACAAAATGGTGAGTTAGGATATTGAAATCACTGAAACCGTCAATCTGCAAACATTCGCTGAAAGACAGCTTCCCGCTTGCTGAACTTCTTTAGAATGTCAATCTATATAAGAAATAGATGAGTAACATACAAGTCAACTAGTTATTCACAAATGCGACCTCACATGAAACTGTTTGAATCGATGTGAATCAACTGCAACTACACATTCCAATGTTTGAACTTGAACGTCTCCGTCTTTTGGAAATCTCGAATTTAAAATTCTACCTCCAACAGACAAATAGATGGTGTGATCATAAGAAACCACTTGGACCTATTTTGGCTGGCATTCTTATGGTCCATCTAGAAAATCGAGCGCAAGGAAGTGTCTTTAAAGTAAAATAATTCCTCCGATATGCGAATCATATGTTAGTTGTGATAGACAGAAAAGAACATGCCGAATAGGTCTTGACAGTATTCAACAGACTTTAATACATTACACTAAATTCTGGATGCGAATGTAACGATTCTCTTCCATACTTAGATATCCGCTTCACTAGAAGGATTGGCGGTTCGGTGCAGCGCACAGTTCATTGCAAATACACTTGAAAAGGGCGATACTTGAACTTTAACAGTTTCATACCAAGGCCTTATAAAACGAGCCTTGTCAAAACGCTACTCAATAGAACCAAAAAGATTTGTACTCAGGGCACAAGCTAGAGTAAACCGCAACCAATTAATCATGTTCCCTTGGACACCGGATATGTACAATCGCTAATCCCCGGATTTTCTAATGAAAAATTTCACGAGCAAATAGTGATAGTGGAGGCAAAATTGAAGGCCTGTTTACAATTGTCATGCAAAAAAAAATGATGTCAGTAAGTCGCCCACTAAAGGTCGCTAAACTATGGACGTATAATGCCACAGAGATCGTATTAACATATATTACAAAATGAGTTTCACATCTAAAAACTCAGATGCTTCCGTTCGTTAAATTCCATATCATTTACCTGTTTTCATCTAGCTGCCAGGTCAATTACTTTGGTATGACGGAACATTATCGTATTCATCATAAACAGCAACACATCAGTGGCTCACACTGATGTTTAACTGCCAAATGTGAGGTATAAAGCAAACACTATAAAAGAAGAGAAGAAAAAGAAGTGGAGGGGAAGGAAACCAGACTACCAAAAACAGCTACGTCTATATCAGAACATTCAACATCAGGGTGCTTACACCTTGCAAACACAAAACCGAGCTATAAGTGAAAATAAGGCGTCATCAGCAAGACAGCATTCAGTACCCCGCGTCAGTAAGTAGACTCACTTCACAGACAACTCGACTAAACAACGAAAACATTCACGCCACTGAGCCCGATTAATCCCCACCTCAGCTAACTTCTCCAGTCGCCGACTCTGTGAGTCGCGAGGTCCTCAGTCTGAGAGACGAACCCGATCTACAGTGGTCAACACCTTCGTCACTAATTTCAGTTCTCTACGCCAGTTGTGTCCAGTTCGCGTGACAGAACGGCAGCGGAAATTTCAGATCTCGGGAGACATTCCAGCATGGGTGAGGAAACATGGGGCGCCGAAGAAAGGTGACACTTCTGTGTGCACACAGCAACCACTACGGAGACCGCTGGCATCAACGACCGCTTGTCATCTGCTGCAGAGCCATCACCAAGTGTACCCGACACCGACATTCACAGTTGTTTATATAACCGATAAGCCACGGTCGTTGCGACTTGCTGAGGCAGTTGCTCTGAGACTTTGGTTTCCACCTCTGTGCGCAAAAAGACTCATTAATTAGCTTGGTACTGATTTTGTAACTATGCTAACGATTAACTAGCGAATAGTTCCGCCATATGTCTCAATTGTATGTTCAAGTCCACATATGACCCCTATCTTCCAATTTATAATCCCCTGTTCTGTAGTGCGCACTTGATAGCGTGCAAACAAAATTGCCAAATGTAACTAGATCTACGGCCTGCGAGCGCGTAAACAGATAACAGAAAAACAGTTAAGAAAACGACGGATAACGGAACGACGGTCAACGGTAATGAAAAACTGACTATGGAGTATATACAACTAATTTCTAAGCTCCCGGCCAACCCAATCAACCAAGGCTAACGCATGGACACAGAAAAAAGATTGGTCCTTGAACGGACCTCTTTTTAAGTCACTCAGTCTGAAGACAGCATAGCCACAAACCTGTGCACATGTATAGGGTTTGAGACTAGCAACAAAGCGAGGTCAAAAAGAATGGACCAGACAAAAGTTCAGACAGTGAAGTGTGGTCGGGATGACAAAAAAAGTTGGCACGAAGGCTAAGGACGCTCGTGAAGATCGAAGAATACGTGATCATGGCAACTGTGAAGGTCACTTCTAACAGGAATGGGTTAGGTCTTTCCAAAGACAAGCAAAACGGTATTTTCGAGGAATTGGACTCTACCCCGACACCAGACCATAAACCATGCGCATTAACGTTTTTGATATCCCAATTAATTTTTTTCAGGAATATGCTGCTTTAAATTACTTGGTGTTTATGGACCAACTATTTATTACACTGATCCCAAAAAACCCAGTTACCTGATCGACTGTACTCCACAGTCTCATTGACACCGATGAATAACCACCTGTTTGTTGTTTTGGGTCGGATAGGACGCGTGTCTGGTGGGACTCAATAGTCTGGCCAAGAAGCTTCCGACCATGCGATATTGGTGCAGTCAGTAAGAATGGTGATGGCCTGAATCGCCTGCATGCTACTCATGAGTAGGTAATCACAAACGCCCAATTCCAGCCGACAGAGAGCAATATTTCAACATGAACACAAGCAAAAAGCGATCATCATCATTTGTTCCATTATATCATCGTGAAAGACCGCCAATTGAGAGGTACGCATTATGCATTTGGTGCGCGCGACCGAATATAGCACGGATCATAGACTAGTCAGAACCAACTCACTTGCCCAAATCTGCTAACCAGTTTATTGGAAGAAAACGTTCAAAAAGCTAGGAAAACTGAATGTTGAAAACCTGGAGAACACAAAAACAAGGACGGTAATTCAGAGTGAAGTTGCCATTTGTCCGAAAAACGCTCCCGTATACACAATACCTCAATGAACAGGTCACGACAGCAGACATAAAAATAAATCGGTAAACAGCGCCGGACGACAACGATGCAGCGATATCCAGCTGGATACGAAGGCAGAATTAGACGTTTATTGCTTCCACTATAAACCCAAGCAATGAAAACAAAAGAGTCACATTTCGGAGTGTTCAGTGTCATCTATCCGAGAGACTTCACGGAATCAAGGTAGACTGGTGAAAAAGAAATGTGATTTGGCACAAAGTTACACCGACCTTCGATATCACAAGGAGGTCTACGATTCACCGGAGGCGATTTTTGCCCGTCCCTCCGGTCTACCAATGTACCAGTTACACTAGACTCCAACGTTCCATGTGCTCAACCATCGGACACAATAAAAGTCCAGTGCATGCGGTGTGGTAGCTCACCCAACCGACCGGCTACTATTGACTGTGTGTGACCGTGAGTAGTCTGCTACAACAAGATGTCAATGGCGTCACTTGCTTTAGCTCCCAGAGTAGGTAGGGGATGCACTGGATCGACGCCGCTTCCCATTCGCGTCATGTCGGTCATTAGAATTTGCTGCTTGGAGAAAAGGTATAAATAACCGAAGGAATTATATTTATCGGGATGTTGATATTTTACTCACTCCCTCAGTTGCCCAAGCAAAGTATTAGAATATACACAATTCGGGTTAACAATAACATGGAGATAAAGGCCTCAATGGTAAGGTAGATCCAGTGCCTCATGGTGTTTACACAGGATTAAATGACAATGACTTGTCAGTATTATTTCAGGGAATTCGGGAGTTTTGTTTCCTGATTACCCAGTGATGTGTCGAAAAAGTTGACGCGATCAATAGTACAGCTTATTTTCATGTTCTGCTTCTTATTGATCGCTTTATTTTGTTTTTAACTATGCTCCTCAATTGTCTATTTGCTCTGGTTTGAAACTGATACAGGACTTATTTCGTTTTAAGTTCACTCCGGTACAACTGCGAATTTTAGTCATTAGATAGAATTCCAAAGTCTCTCCTAGACGAGTCAATTCATTGCACAAACACACGCTTAATTACAACTTTTTAGGATCAAATAAAAGACGATTCCCTAACTTCGCCGGATCACAAGAAAAATGGTTTCACGCAGAAGTGATCAATGTTAATGTCCTCCCCGATCTCCTCCATGCATCAACGTTATTGTTCAACAATGAGACATCATTACTCTTTGAAGTATACGTAATAGACGAGAGACCCATTTCCCTCACTCTGATAAGAGTTCTGGCACACAGTAGATGGAATAGACTGATTGCAATATAAAAGGTAAATCCTGCTCGCAAACGTACAAAACTTGCAGGCAGAACGCATGCAAGAAAACAGCACCTTAATAAGTAACTAAATCACTAGGAAAATTCAATTTCTTTCCCTACGTGAACGCTTTCCAAGGGTGTAATGTGAATACTGGAAGCCAATCATATTCTGCATACTTTGGTTAATAGACACTTCTGAAACACTTAAACATGATATCTGACTAAGATCGGTTTTGTACGGACTTGATGCTTTGTAGACGTTCTTAGTCCTATCGGTCAAATGTTTACTCGCAATTGCATGAAAGATGTTTCTCAACCACCATAGACATTTGGATATCCATGAATGAATCCATGAAATACGTATTTTACTCAGGCTGACTCTGTCTCTCCCTCACACTTCGAGAAACAGTTCGATTACCTTACTTCATTTGTTTTTGTTTGTGTTTGTTATTTTTTTTCATTTGATTTTGTTTATTTTCCGTCGGACTGTATCTTTGTGTAATCCGTTTCATCACTGATGAGTAGGGAATTTTGGTTTTCATATAGATTGAACATCATCCACAATTGATCGCACCTGTCGCATTCCCATAGACTTTCCAGTCGGCCCCTGTCGAAAAGAAGCATTGTAACAATACAGAAAGTGTTGCGCATGCAACTTAAAGTTTCCGCTGACGTTCTCTCCCTTGTTATCTATTTCAGGTCGTCCGCCTACATATTATTCAACGTGTCCCACACGATATGAACGTCCCTAAAACTGTGACAATTCATTCCCCCTGGACTTACTTGTTTGAACGATTTGAGAACCCGTTGTTGTTGGGACTTTGATTTTTGTGTTGCTA
>JTDE01004505.1:16299-32368 GCA_014338405.1 Paragonimus skrjabini miyazakii | reverse complement strand
CGAATTACACATATCTAAAATCGGCCGTAGCGGCACTCCATTTTTGTGATGTATTTAATCATGTATGTACTGCCATCCGACAGGAAACACTGTACGTATTTTGATGTGCAAGTGATTGATGATGCCTTTAAAAAGACTACCAGGATATTCATGTTAGACCTGATATTACGCGGGGACAGTCGCTTCGAGTTTGGTACGTTGTCGAAGGATCATAGTAAACAGTACCCTAAGAAAGCTGATTGAAGAGTTCTAAATAAAACCGTACGATCTGTGTTGATATACAGCTCTACGAAATCTGTCAGGGTAAATAGTATCTTCTTAATTTAGATGTAGCAAGACGGAATATTGAAGGTTTATTCAGATCAATCTGGTTCCGTACATAAGTAATTAATAGCTAGTAAAATAAATTAAAATTGAGTGGAGATTGAATCCAGAAAATAACCGGCAGCAAGTGGCAACCAATAAAGCAGTGGTGAATCCACTTAACTGAGGCGGCATGAGAAAAGTAGGAAAGAATTCGAAGTCAATACGGAAGCAACGAGCGTGTAAACAAGTGAAATTGCATACACAGATTATAGTAGATGGAGTCACTGCGCCGGACTTGAGGGTCGAGGTTTTGAACCCCAATGTGAGCGCCTTGCAATCAAGCCACTAATTTCACTCGAAATAATCCGAATATGTTGCGCACTGATTCTAACCAGAATTAAAAAACATGCCAAGAAAGGAAAGAAAACAATCAGAACTTCATAGTTTGCCGAAAGCCAGACAATCAAGGCCAGTGAGAGAACCGTGCTGTAACGACATGGAGGGTTCATTGGTCCGCCTGGGGTGATGTGTAAAATAGTCCCAGAAATCGTAATTGCAGTTGCATTGAGACTGTTATGGAGTTTCGCGTGACATGCGTCATCTGATTACCCGTTCGCATGTCGACCGTATGTGACGCGATTCGAGCAACCGCACATGCTTCCAAATAAATCACTCGTTGACGGCCAGTCCTTAACATCTCGAGTTAGTTTATCTGTGCGTCGTTTATACTACAATATAAACAATAGTCTTCTTATATCATGTCTAGTTTCGTGTATAACTGTGATTTGCGACTTAGTACCTCGCGCACTAAAGTGATGTGTCTGTCTGAATTTTTCCTCATATTTGTAACTAGGTTACCTTCGGGGATCCATTTTATCCGTCCAAAACCGCCGCTGTCCTCGAGAGAGAAAAAACGATTGATTCGATCGTAATTAGCGGAACTGCTCAGAACGGTCGAGAGGTAAACTTGGCTGGGTTTTTACCCGTCCGACTTTTTATTCCGCTATGCGCATTAGTGACCTTAATTATTGGTCCCGGCAACTGTCGTACATTTTTATGATTCAGGAAAGTTTTTTGCCACTACGCACCATATAAGTACCTTGTATTTTTCACCTTGGTCGCAAACGTTTCGGGGCGGAACAGAGCTGTTTTTTGCACGCGTCCTTTGGCATGCCCTGGGAGCAAATCACGGGACAGGTGCGGTATTTTTCGGGACCTAGATTTTCCGGGTTAATTGTCACAAGAAGGAGAGTTCGATTCCTGCCAAGCGCACCATTATATCGAGAACGAACCAGCGTATCGTTGCGAGTTACTATTTCTGCATACCATACGTATTACAAACCGACTGAGTATCCATTGCCACTCACATTACAATGTAGATACATAGAGTTATCATGTCGAACACCACTCGTACCTTCCCCTTCGATATAATAACTCTAAACCATGGTTTACGCAATTAGAAACCACGTTTCCGTTACGACAGATCGCTTCCGAGCTAACCCCTTTTTCACCATGCGGTTGTAGAGCTCCCGTCTCATGCCAGTGACGTGATGGAGAATGTTCTGGAGTTGCTGGATTTCGTAAAGTCGTAAGAGCAGCTATAAGCAGCAGTAATTAAGCACGTTGGTTTGTCCGACCGTTAATAAATTACTCAACTTTTGGTAGAATCAAACTCCGTTATCGTAAACATCAAGCGGAAAGTTCTACGGATGCGCCAGGCAAAACCGCGTGGTGGTTAAGCAACGACGTGGTCACTAAACATGACTGTGCCTTTGAGTAATGTAGGTTGGTGTCGCTTGCCCGGTTGGAGTCGACATGTTCACTCAAATCGCTGAACAGAAACCGTCCGAAGTGAAAACGTGCCGCAGCCGATGGCGTACGTGCATTCATTAGTTCTAGTCCCTTCACTTCACCTGTTGTTCTTTTTCTGGTATTTTTCCAGGTTATGTCACATCACTATTGTGAGGAGCAGCGGCCCGAACCAGTGCCTTCCAGTCAAGTTCATGACCATTATGAATTAATGGAGACTTCACGTTGCAACGTCGATTTAGTAAAACGACAAAGTAACCCGTTATAGAGATGACCTATAAAGTCCCGAGTATTAAAGCTCCAAAAAATCAAATTCGTGTGGCTACTAAATCGGTAAACTTCCAAATGTTTGCCGTCACTCAACGTCTACCTGCTGTCACAGAAGCCACGTAGCACCACACAGATGTGGTTGGTCTGCCCGTATTCTCCAACGCAAGTAGGTTGACAATGGAGAAACTGAAAACGGCTCGTGCCGAGTTCGGTCACATGATAACGCTTGACAACGTCCACTAATCAAAAACCCTTTCGGCCTCAACTTTGTGCATGGTGCTTAGAGAACTATAGAGGCTATCGTATTCTTAATGATGTCAAGGTACCTAACAGATACCCCGGTTTAGTATTGGGAGGCGAAAGAATTGCAATTCCAAGAACGACTGAATGAAAGATGTCACAGCACATACAGGAGTGAACAGCTGTATTGCGAGGAAGGGGACAAAGGAGCTATTCTATTGATTTGGAATATTAAATACTGGTCCCATGGACTATTCAGTCGGCCCATTTAGAAAATAAGCACTATACTCGAGGTTCACTCTTGTTAGAACTCGCCAGCAGTGTATATCCTTAGGTGTAAATCCTAGCCAACTTTGTGACATCTTACTTTATGTTAGAAAGGCAAATTACACCGAATTTACTACACTGTCGTTTTCGGAATAGAAAGGCAATTTCGTAAGCTCGCCTTTAGTGTGGATCAGTGTTTTTGCACCTTGGTGAAATGAAACGGTTTCCAAATGAACGTCCAACA
The DNA here is from genome assembly GCA_014338405.1 of Paragonimus skrjabini miyazakii. NCBI lineage: Eukaryota > Metazoa > Platyhelminthes > Trematoda > Plagiorchiida > Troglotrematidae > Paragonimus > Paragonimus skrjabini miyazakii. The sequence continues at coordinate 29,232 of JTDE01004505.1, read as the reverse complement.
AACATAATGTCTGTCACCTCAGAACGATTATTTTGAGGGCGTTCAAGGATATCACCAAACAAGCCATGGGTTCGTCCATTGTTAAAAGACAGTCAGACTCTGTGGTTGTCAGCTGACATGCGAAGCTCGACCGAAGTGTGTAAATTTGCGTTAGATAATGGAGTGACTGGATGCCAATCCTAAATTGTGGAGTAACCCTAGCTTGCAGTTTTTAACTGCAAGTGATTGTTGTTTTGGTACAGTGTTATTTCTTTTCGGAAGGTGTATAATGGGAGCAAAATAAGACCAAAAAGAGCATAACATAAGTATCATTACTGTTTTAGACTTTTGTCCATAATCTTCAATGTGTCTAGCCGGTGCTACTTAGCATCTTTTTGGATCCAGCTGGGAAGCCGAATGGAATCAATAGAGGTCGCATCGGATGTCCATTTTTTATACCTGCACGCCAAGTCACGAGCCGTTAATTATGCTAATTGTTTCTAGCTACACCCAGCTTCCGTGAAAAAGATGCATTACTGTAGGCACTGAGCAGGCGCCGAGGCAAGAAAGATGGCGGAGCGACTGACCAATATTCAGCAAAGGTCATGCAGATGACCAGTGCAAAAATGCCAACGTCAACTAGCTGCTTCAGCCGCTCCAGGTGAATGGATAATCAGCCAGTAAACAACCGAAGAAGTGGAACACAAATATATCACTTTGTTCACAAACATGATCTACTTCCGCTGCGCTTATAACTACCATGCCCGTTATAATCCAAACATGTATTTCATACCAGAAATAATTCAGACCACTTCCCTCATCGACAGCAACACGTCAAAGGTTGATACTTATGCTTAACTAGAATACAAACATGAGAGTACAACCAGTGTTGAATGATAGCCTGCGTGTGACCCTTACTTGAATATTGAGTGAATGGACCAACAAGACTTTCGCTGCAGAATGATCGCACTCTAACCTCAACGGTGTTCACCCGGTACTACACGTGTGCGGTGAGACACAAACAGCGAGGGGCAACTCTGGACAGACAAGTATCGCAGATATGAAGCTGTAATAAACGCGTGCATAATAAATGCATGTTCCCACAGATGATCCGCATAACTGATGGCCTTTAATTTAGAGCCCCTATTTTATTTCCTGTGTCCCTGTGGCAGCTACCCTAGGTGAACGAACCTCTCAACGCAGTTCCCGACCTCATTATTCAACGTAAATCTATATAAATGTGGATCTTGGCAAGCAAAAGATGCCAGATGGTCTGTCCTAATTGAAACGGCAAAATAAAGAGTATGTAAATATATTGAGATCACTGTACGCTCACTTCGCAAGCAAGGTGAGGGTTTATGGATAAACGTCTCGATCGTTCATCGTTTCTGGTGGTGTTCGTCAAGTGTCCGATCTCCACCTTTTTCAGTTTTGTCATGGACGACATTCTGAAGGGTCCGCTTGAGGAATACGGTAGGCGTGATATTGAGCTTCCTCTTGGAGCTAGGTTGAGTATGCGGATGATATTCTCTCATTTAGCCCCTCTAGCGAAGACATGCAGACCATGTTGAACAAGGTGAGTGGCCGGGCTCGTTTGTATGGAATGTGCTTCGCACTTCCAAAGGGAAAAGTGTTGATTCAAGACTGGGGCATTCTCATCCCTACATTCTTTATTACAGGCAATCCACTTGAGACTGTGGGCACCCCTACGTACTTGGGTAGCACTATCTCGTCAGCTTATAATATTGCTGATAAGATATCAGCAAGGATAGCAAGCGCATGAGTTGCTTTGATCAACCTGCATCATTTGTGGCGTCGAAAAGACGTTCGGTCATCGCTGGATGGAAGAGTATATAATTTCGGATGGTTGTGAACAGTGGTGGTGTTGTTCGTAGCTCGGGTTGATGGTTTCGGTATTGGTATGTTCGCCGAGCTTGGCATTTAGGTTGCAAACGTTTCATCACCAAGCGAGGTGACATCATCAGCGCGTAATCGTTTTAGCGTATAGTTTTTTGAGCTCAAAAAACTATACGCTAAAACGATTACGCGCTGATGATGTCACCTCGCTTGGTGATGAAACGTTTGCAACCTAAATGCCAAGCTCGGCGAACATACCAATACCAAGAGTATATAATGCTTGTGTACTTTCTGCTTAGCTCAATGGTTCGGAAACGTAGCCTGTTATTTATTATGATTAGTATTCTATAGCTTTTCCAGTAATGTTTCCCTCTAGGACACTCCATATCACTGTTGATGTGGGCGGTAGCCCGAGCCACAGTACCCTCTGGTCAGATTCAAGGCTGACGGTGGTGATGACGTTGATGATCTTCATTCCACTGGACAAGAGACCTACGCCAGCATTCCCTGACTATGGTAGACGACCTTCCATCACTGTTATGTAAGATCCCAGCTAAATCGAGGAAGTGGGGCACAAGTTGATGTAACAGTCCAGAGCGGTGAAGTAAGGGAAAGACTCAAGCGGTTAAAGGACAAAGTAGAGTAAACCTAAAGATCAACGACTAGGACACAATCACAAGACAGTACTGATGGGTGTGAATCAGTGCGGTAGCTTAGTGGTAAATATACCAACTATTAATCACGCAATTGCGAGTACTACCGATTAGGTTTAAGCAACCTGAAAACATCTAGCCTTTAAGTAACCTTGTACACCAAAGGGCAGCAAATGCATTACGATGAAGTATCCCTTAAGATGGAATAATAACTCACATTTGAAACAGTCGGTGGGTGCACCTTAGGCTGCCATCAAGATGGTTTTACGAATGTTCATTATTGATACACCCTTTGATTCTATCCAGCCCAACTGCCTTTACACAACGTTATCTAGTGATTGACCTAGTGGGACCTGGTTGACCCGCAGCCCATCACGCTGGAGCATATGGAGAGATAATATTTAGGTGAAGCACAACGGCATTGTTAACAAATTCTCATAACTGCCAAATTAATTGATCTCACTCTCTCACCAAAGATCGTACACAAATTGGACAGTCGAATCTATTAAGATAACCAGATGCATTTAGACAAGTAACACATCTTACTTCGTTGAATTTCCTACATCCGTAGCGGCGTAATCCGCTGGTCGGAATTCAAATATCCTAACACACAATTCCACTGATTCCTTGCTATACAGACAACCGAACAAATGAATGTGGCATTCCGGTCGCCTAGAAATAACCATATTATGCTTTGCGTTTTGGACTAAAGTACCCGAAATTCATTTCAAGGACTCCTGCTAAACACGTGCTTAAAACAACACTGCATCTTCAATTGTTAAGCGTAAATATCAGTCTGCTAACAGACTGTGAGTCTTCCCTAAGGTAATGTCACAAGTGCTGCTACCATACCTACGACTACAATTTGAAAGGAGCCGGCAAATTCCACTCTGGAGATAACCCGTGACCTTTGGTGCGTGGCCAACACTGAACGAAAAAGAAACGATATGTAACCGAAACATACTCGTATTGTCTTCACGTGTTTCGTGAAAATCACGTAAAATGAACCGAAACAGACATGTGGAAACTGTAGACTGGACCCGAGTATCTCACACCACATGAGTTCACTCTCAGGTTGATCATTAACGATACTGACTAGGAACACTGAAACAATTTAAAACGACAGATCCACCATTTGCAGCATAGGAAGTCTCCTGTAGACTTCCTACAGTGGTCATAACTCCTTTGCTAATTAACACCACAACGTTCAAAGTTCGTCCAGCAACGATCTGGGGTGCGACGCTGCCTGGCTACGTAACCACACGGTCGCATGTTCTGTGAGTTCATCTTGAGACAGTTGTCCATCCAAATTTGTATCCATAGTACTTAGCAAATTCTCAGCTTCATTCGTAGCAATTGCCGATATATCTGTAATGTTAACAGAAGACAAATCATAGGAATGTATATATATATGTGGACTCATCTAGGGTGAATAAACCAAATTGCTTTACTTACTTGATGTAATGAAAAAACGTTATACGCACGCACGTATGAAGGAACAGAGCTCCGTAGAGTGATGTCTCATTATCAGTTCAATTGGCTAAACAGTGACCTTCGCACAAGTGTGACGTGGCTACGATTTTCATGCGAAGCGGTAAGACACTAACAGGTGTCTCACGTTCTTGACGCTACATAAATAAGTTGATTACCCGCAGAAGATCAGCTGTAGAAAAGTTACCGGCCGCCGTATTACTTGCGAAAGAAGACAGAGGACTGCAGGTGAACGAATTGTCTCTCGATTACCATTAGTGAAGATGACTCCCAGCTGACGCCCATCTAAATGGCGTTGACGATTTTAGACCTCTGCTTGTGAGAAAGACAGGTCAGCAACCAAAAACCGAGAGGAAACCATCAGGAGTTTCGAGCAGTGAAAAGAGAGCGCACACTATCATATCCATTGTGGCCGTTAAAGAACACCTGCATAAAAGTGCTCAAACTAACAATGGTCATTGTGAACGCAGATTGTTTTATGATAACAAAGTGGAGCTGAGGTTTCTGTGCACATCACACACCCACATCTTCCACACAATAGGACTGATTAATATACACGTGTACCGCAATTAGCCGAGTACCGATAAGTGCTCATTCAAGCCTTGTTGACAGATACCATCAAAATTAAGGCATACAGTGATCTCTCTTTGCAAGCACATGCACATATTTTCCGTTTCCAGTTATATCCATAAGCGTCGTAACTTGGGTTGCCGTTGATTCTGAACATAGTTAACGAAACGGTATGTAAACAGATAAGTACAAATGGAATAAAAAGGAGAGCGGAAGTGGTGAAAATGTATTAAGAAGAATCGGCAATCCCACGAATATCGACTCGATACTAATATCGACACACTACCATGTCAGACAGCATTTATAACCACTGATGCAGATGATCACACACTCTCCACAGGGGCAGGAGGCATCCACCGAAGGGTGGTAGAAGTCCTCATGTTCAAGGATCACGTCATCACTTGGATATTTTGCGGTTTCTTCCAACCGTCGGCAGCCGTAATAAATGACGTGTGAGACGGCGTACCAACCGTAGATAAAACACTTTCCGTACCCCCATCATCGGACACAAACTTGGAAACCTCCCAAATAGGTGCCCATGGACTGACACTCAAAATTAGCTTATTACGATATAGGACAACCGTCAGAGACAACCCTGGTGGAATGCCGCAGATTTACATAAAGCCACAGAATAAATGGATCAGGTAAGTTATCCGTAAGGCGAGACTAGGTGCACAAACACAATGCACATTGTCTCATTAAACGGCAACTGAACGTCTGTGAAAGGAAAAAGATGATGAGGATTTGCAAGTGCACCATGTACCGTCACTATTCTCTCGGACATCTCGTCACCAATATTACAAGACGAGCAAGTGACATTACCTAAGTGGTTAAAGCGACTGATATTTTTAAGTGACCAGGAAGCAAAAAGAAGGAGCAAATCGGAATCAACCCATCACATTGTGGCAAAAAGTCGTTCAATAAAGCACAACTTTTACTGTCCAACTCGGTCGTTTCCAGGTCACGTGCGCGCTCGCGTTTATGAAGCGGAATTCCGGTACACAACACACCGGTGGGTTCCACTCACACGTCGTGTGCACTTCGGTGTGGCTGACACCTCCTGACGGGAGGTTTCTGCCTCCCATTACGAATTAAGGTGATGTTGTTTGCACGGTAAATATAGGTCAGTCCACTATATAAGCGAAACTCTGCTCTGGGATCCTCGGAATTCCCAGGCGTTCCTTCAAGAATATCATCTGCCACAAAGTTGAAGGGAACCCTCGTGGAGCGCCACGTAAAGTGAACAGCTTTCAAGGGAGCTGTTCATAAACGTGTACCCGACAGCCTGAGCGGATACATGAGGATTTCAACAGAATGGCATATTTTCGCTCAGATTCTTTAATGAAAGTAGCCCCACAGAGCATCTTTAAGTGCAAAAATTTTGCTACTATTGGCCGAGGACACAAGTGTCAGTGTTTTATTTTTTCCCCTCAGATGACACCATGATTGACACGCCTTGACCGGATCGGAAATTGGCCTGTTTTCCTTGTGTTTGATTCTGTCTTTTAGAAGCCACCGTACACTGAAACCTGAAGCACCTCGGATGCTATGAGAACAAGACTACTGCTACCGTATTCATAATTCGCTGATAAAGAGATGCAGTCTACAACTGAGATTGTAGATCATTCTCGGGGTCTAAGTTCGGCCTCCGTGGCCGTTTGATGCAAAGGCTTCGTGCGAGATACTGAAGTTCTCTCAGCACGTTTGCTGGACTGCCTGGTGCGGTTGACTGAGAGACGTTTGCCTAACACCATGTGAACTGGGAAGATGGGACGAGTTGTGGTTAAGTTACCGGTTCAAATATGTAACACCACTAGTTTACCCACGAAAGACAAACTGTGAGAAGGCAGAACTAGCGTACATAAGGGGACGATGCACTCACACAGTTCGCAGTGATCCCAATGGACAAAGTCAATTAACAGAAAAAATTAAGCAACTTACTTGGAAACACCCACGAACGTATCTCATCTACCGTGAGACGATTGTCTCCATCCTTATCCAAAGAATGAAACTGGTCGGTCGATGAGTGCAATTCAAAGGAACTTTCAGGATGAACTGAGAGAAAACAGAGGAATGAAACAGAGAAGAGAACGGCGAGCTATTGATAACCGTAAACGTAAGGGTTGTACAACCAGCAACAGTAGAATCCAGGACAAATTAACAAAACGAATTTTCCATACGAGCACTGATATGTGCAAGAGGTTTAATCTGGTAAAATGTTCTAGTAATATCGACATCATTTGAGGTACCGAGAAGAGCCGATGCTTTGTGAACGCTAATATTCCTGGATCGATAAAAGATTAAAAAATTAGAGCAAAGCAACAATATCAGATCACAAAAGAGATTTAATAATATCTGGCGAAGCAACTATGCATCTCGAGTGTTGACGATGATAAAGATAAGCTAACATGACTTCAAGTACTGTATCGCTTCGAATTATATCGATGACCAAATAAAATGTTCGACACCGTTAAAAAGTATCGTTTGTGGTGAACAGGGGAAGTGGTAATTAAGGCTCCGATTGAAATCTGAAACCGTTCCGATTAGGACATCCACTCATAACGGACAGGAAGTTGGCCAGAAGATACAGTGGTTAAAGCCGCCGTCCCTCGAAACGGTGACGCAGAATATTCTAGAAAAAAATAGGCCAAAAAACAGGAGAGTGTATAAAAGCGAAGCCAAACAGAAGAAATATAAATGATGTGAATGCAGCGCACCAATAACTGCGGGTTCACCAACGGGGTGGGCGACGCCTACCCATTAAACTCAAAGTAACGGTCAAGAATTTCATGTTTTTTGAACATATCGTTGCTTCACACATCCAGCAGCTTTGCCCAACTACTGATAGTCTTAGCATATAATATCCCGTGCGGTAAACTCCAAACCGGCATTTGGATCATCTGACTCGACCATCACAGGCTATGCAAGTGACCGCGCATCCTGAGCGTTTCGAAATACACGCTGACGAACGGCAACGGTGCACACACGATCAGCTCATTTGATAGGGGCTAATTGACGGAGAAAACGATTGTCAAACATAGCGAGTCTGATGATAGCTTCTTCACGAAAATGCCATGTTTCCCAACCACAGAGCAAGATAGGAAGCACAAAAGTGTTATATACCCTTCCTTCCGGTGACAACTGAACATCAGTTCACAGCCAGAAATGATGCAGCTTGACAAAAAAGGACCTTGGTTGAATCTTACCCACAATACTACAGGCTGACGAGACAACTTCACTCAAGTGTGTGAAAAGGCCCATACCGTTTAAATCGGGCAGTCTGCAATAGAGAACGTGGGAGTGCTCGAGTCATGAAGTAGCACTTCGAATGTGTGAGGTGCCTTCCACGAAAACCAGCTCGGTCATTTACTCTGTTTATCATGGCCTTTGTACTTTCGGTAAAGGGGCTAAACGATACAACATCATCCACAAAATCTTTACCCGTCAACTTAGAGTTCGGAAGCTAGTAGCATTCCTTAAGCGCGTCTTTCAGAATGCCACCCATAACAAGACTGACCAAAAAGGAGATCGGATGCCCTTGGCGAATATTACTGAAAGTGATAAACACCCGGGACAATGATTCACAAACCCTCATCCTGCTTGCAGAGGGAGCACACAACTATTGTAACAGGCTCCATTTTGGAACTCTATGGAGCGCTATGAACAACCCCGTAGAATGCAGCCTTTGGATTTAAGACCACGACCGTCAGCTGCTCCTAGGAGTAAGGATGTTCTAAGGCCAGTCGTAGGGAAAGAACGTGATCAATTCACGCTCGATCGGATCAGAACCCTGCTTATTAAGCACGTGTATGACTTTCCTCAGGGTTTAGTGAGCCGATGTGAGATAAGGCCAGCAAGTAACTTGGGAGCAATAGACACTAGACTGACGCCCCTGTGGTTGCCACAAAGATTTTGAGCCCCCTTTTTAAAAACGAGAATAACAATTTACATCAGTTTCCCAAGCCGTCTGTGGTATCAACCTCTCTACATTATCATTCTCGTGAAGGACCGTCTGGAACACAACAGCTGACCATTCCAGTTCCGTAGTCGGTTGGGGCCAGCAGAACTGTTCATTAAAACGTTCAACCCATCTGCCAAGTTGGCATAACTGGCTGATGGCAAGGAAACTTTCTTGGTCTCGTTCACATCGACACGACGACCAAAACGACCACAAATCAAGGGAATTAGCCTCCTGCTACGATTCTTTCGACTGTACGGCCAACCGATGCATACGGTCTACGTTCGAGTTTTCAGTCGGCTTACGCTTAAGCTCATGACAGCCGTCGTCACATTTACGGCCAGGAGGAATTGAACAAAGCATGTTCACAGAGGTTATTGACGTGACAAAAATTCAATGTTGGTTGAACTGCACAGTCTCTTCGGAATGTGATTCTTTGCATCAAACTTTTATACTCATTGTGATTTATTCCCAATGTTTAGTAGGTTACTTCGTCTGACTCGAGCACAGTAAGTTGTTCGTCAGCGCCTCAAGATAAGCGGCATCAGCACTAGTACATTTAAAAGTCATTTAAACAAATGACAGAACAGAATGGCTGCGCATAGCAGCACGAATCGAATCTAGGTGGTTCATCCAAAATGCACAACAATCTTTAATAAAGTGGCACCAGCCGTGCCCGACTGCTCAATTATTAGGTTGTGTCCATGGCTGAGACGCATGGGACGATTTTCATGTGATAAAGCGCTCCTTCCGACGTTGAAATGCGGTGCTGGAAATAATTGCAACAGTCTCACAATGTTATCAGTGCGTTGTACCCGGATACCGCCCAGTCGCTTCGCATCGGAAGGAAGATGACCAAGATTAGCATTCAAGTCGCCGTCTAGTAAGATGATGTCTGAGAGCATAGTTTGTTTCATCAGGTCGATAAGATATCTAGCCTATCTGTGACCTAGTGCACTACGGCATGGTAGCAAACGCCTTGTGGCGTAGAAGCCCAAAACATATACCGATTCAACAATAAAGAGCAGTACAGGGATATTAATAAAATGCAAACGTAACTACAATTAACAATCAAATCCGAAGACCGTCTGAACAGTGATGAGTAACTGTAGCGTTCGAAAAGGGCATTACAAAGTGAACGTAGCTTCTGTTGAAATGGGCAGATGCCACTAAGCGGTAACCGTAAGTAAACAATCGGAAAAACAATGAGAAAGTTAGAGTCAGTGAACAAACTTCCCAACAACAGTACAGCACTGAGAAAAATAACAAAAATTGATCGTTAGAAGGTGAAAAACAAAGCGGCATCACGACGACCCTAAATTCATTCTCAAGAGATATTCATATAATGGTTGATCCGGCAATCAAGCGCGCCGTCGGTTTGTAATAGGAGCAGATTCAAATTTAAACAATGATGAATCCATACGTCGAATCAACTACCAGTAGGATGCAAATGTAACAGTGGGTACTACAAACCACAGATACAGTATTAGTGAGTTGTCTCTCGGACCAAAACGTTAACAACACACCCCAGAAGTGGAGCAAAGATGGCATAGGGAGCTGATCGAATCATCTACTTAGTAAACGATAGAAAAATCCACCACGACAATAAAACCGCAAAGGATGTGCGTAAACCTGATCACTGACAAAACAGAAGGAAAACAGGTATGACACTAGGCCTACTGTGGCTCACCTGTAGTAACAAACTCATCCAAGGAAATCACACCATCGTTGTTCTCATCGTAGTTGGACATGGTTGTTTGCACTACCGCGTTTGCCATCAGCGGATAATTATGGGGCCACATAAACATAATAAGTTCGTTCAGCGATAACTGTCCGTCAGCATTCATATCCGCGCCGTTAAACCGAAACCGTTCGGCTTTGGCAGACTGCAGAACGGGAGTAAAACAAAAAAAGGAACATAATACACTGCGGTCACTCATGTAAATAACAGAAACCACACAGCAAAAAAAGCATAAGTTACCGAGTTGCAATATTTCTCGAGTGTTTTAATGGAACCTACGCTAATTTATACACACAAGCAATTATTGAAAAAGCCAACCATAGAACGGTTTTACTGATATGTGTACACATATAACAACGCAAAAAATATAGACGCACTCAAAGTTTTCGTGTTTCTCGTAAGTTTTTGTCCTTGTATCAAAACGCGCATTGTGTTGGTTGTGTACGCTTAAACCGAAACAAACAGAGTGGTACCTATCTTTCAATACTGCCCCCCCTCCTCCCAACATCTACATAAAAATGGACACTGAAATTTTTAAGAAAAAACATGTAGAAGAAGGGTGAAAACATTTTTAGAAATATGCTTCTTTCTCATTTTTAAAATGCTGATCGCCACCAAATCAGTCATTTGTCATAAATACTAAACAGTGATCACCCACAGTTTATATGCCATTGTTTTTTATTCAAATGCACCACAAAATTAACGATTAATCAGTTGGGGACAATATGGTAGCAGACATTCTGCCAATGGATACCTTCCAAACCACCAAATCTGCGGAACTACTCATCAGTAATACAAGCTGGCATCTACTCAGTTACCTGCATGAAATTCTTTACGACCAGAACCCTGATACAGGTGCCTCAGTCTCGATTTTCTTAAGTTGGCAGCAAATCAGTACGTAAACAGCTTTCATACCATACAATTTAGTTTGCTTTCAAGTCCCATGTGCCAGGTCGCTGTAGTTCGGGAGACAACTAAAAGCCCGACTGCGTTTAGGCGAAGACAACTGAACAGAATTTGAAAGCATCCGGTGTTGCAGATTTGTAGCTCACCTCTTATCCGTAAACAATAAACACAGCAGTTAACCTAATAGGAATTCAAACATTAAACGGCATGAGCTGTTGCTTCATCTTGCTACACATTTATTATCTGTCCTCGTCTTCTTGAGCATCGCAATAACCCGTTGATCAGAGTCCACAATGGTTACTGATCGTCACATATACATGTTTTGTCGATTGTTTCTCAAATCTGTGGAGATGTTAGTGAGCATTTATTATCAAAGTTGGTATCGCACTAATTTGACGACAGTCATTTCTCCAAATTCACGGAAACTTACAGGCCGGTGTAGCAAATGCCCTTCCCGAAATGATACAGAATCATCACTACATTCAATACCATACTTAAAACATTCATGCTGTTTACCGAAAACATTGTGTTTCTGCTAACGCGGGTAAGAAGTCATTGTCGTTGCAGCAGTCGCAGCAAGTAATTTTGAAAAAATGTTATTTTGTACAATGTGGCACGAAAAACTACAGCTCTTTTTAAATATAATCCAGAGTAAACATTACCGCTTGGAAGGTTATTTATTCTGACCAACAGTCAATGAACATGGATAGAAATTGCAGCTTGAAATTCACAGTTTTGTTACCATTGTACGCGAGTTCTCTGACAGACTGAGTGCTAATCGACAATCAAAAGTAGGAAAAAAGTAGATAATGATATACAACAATAGCAAAAGAGATAAAGCTCATTTTCCGTCAGGTTTACGTTGCACGAAATTTTTGCACTACAGTTACTGATTACTTTTAAATCCTAAAAGGCAGAACATCTCAATGTGCGCAGTGATAGCCATAGACGGCTGTAACGACAATTATAACAACATTGTCAATAAATATGACCTGGAGCCACAGGTCGTTTGTAGCCGACGATACTCAATATGTTTTAGACCCTAGCTGGGGAGCAAACTGCAGTCAACAGAAACCAAACTCGATACAAATTTTTCAATCCCCTATGGCAACACATGGGCTGTTACCTGTACTGGTCTCTTAAGCATACAAAAAACGAAAGTAAGATGCGATATGATAGGTCCTGGTTAGGCATACATGAGAAGCGTCCAAATCCTCTTAATCCATGGAATGAAACTACATAACGTAAGAGAGGCCACTGGTTCCTGCCACACGCTACCCTATTCAACTGTTGCCTATATGATGCTGCTATCACCCAACATCAATGGTCCGCCGACAACGAGTATCAAAAACAGGACATTATTAACGACCAACAGCCAGGTTTCGCAAAGGTAGACCAGATATGAGAGCACATCCGTGTTATGCATCCGGCCCTTTAATGGGAAACGGATACCACATTGGCAGAGGTGACTTAGATTTGGAAAAGCCAACCACGCTTTAGCGATACGTAAAGATATTCCTCTTGTAAACTTCTCGCCCAGCTTAGCGTTCTCTTGTAGGTAAGTTGAACAGCGTTACAGTAATTCTTGACAAGAACCCTCATAAATACTGATAAGCTCAAACATACCACCGTTTTAATGCACAAACATAAACAATCTAACACAACTAATTGTATTAAATAAAATCTCGAAAATGAGTAAAAAAATTTAAAAACTCTAATTCATGCGCAGTAAGACCCATGATTGATTATTGGGAGTCATTTAGTTAACTTCGAGATCA
>JTDE01004505.1:0-10571 GCA_014338405.1 Paragonimus skrjabini miyazakii | reverse complement strand
CACACCGAGCACTGTTTGCTGACGCTGCGGCCGATTGGCGCAAGATGCGAGGTGGACAGATGATGATCTGGCGTAAAAAAATAAAATCGTATACGAAGGGATTGGCTACTGTAGATCGGGTTCGTCTCCCGGGTTGGAGCCTTCGCGACTCACAGAGTCGGTGGATTGAGACGTTAGGTGAGATGGTGGCTAACCGAGATCAGCGGCGTGAATGTTGTCGTTGCATGTCCGAGCTGTCTGTGAAGTGAGTGCACTTGATGACGTGGGGCAGTGAAAGCCGCTGATGACGCCTTACTTTCACTTACAGCTCGGTTGTTTGTTTGCAAGGTGTAGGCGCTTTGATGTTGTATGTTTGAATGTATACGTAGCTATTTATTAGTGGTTAGGTCCCCTCCTCTTTCCCTTTTGTCTTCTCTCTTTCTACATAGGATTTTTTCCTTCGTGGTTGTGTAGCAGTTAAGCATCAGTGTGAACCACTGATGCATTACTGTCTATGATGGTGATGATGATGATGAGTGATAGTCTCAATAAAAATTTGATGATTCTACTATTCCTTATTACTTCAGAACGTGAGAAAATTCTGCAGAAAAAACCCTAATCGGCAGAACTCTTTATTTTTCTTTAATGTATTCTTACATCTTCTACCAGATAGCGGTACTAGCATTCACTCGCATGCACGAGGTTTTAAACTTTATCTACTATTTCTTATTTAGTTCGACCGCTGTGCAAACACAGCCTTCTTATTATTGAATTAACCAGGAAACAAAATCAGTAAATCTTCACAATCGATACAAATCACAATGGTTAACTTTCAATGTAGCCCGTTAAGAACATTATTATTGTGTGGCCCGAGCTCGGTTAGTTAAGTGTCCTTCATTTCCTGAGGACATGATTGTGTAAAGTGCTAAAAATTCATCTTTCGGGTAGCATGAAACTTATTAACGTCCTAAATGTTTTTATATGGATGCCCTTACATTTTAAAAAAAATTATATCATTTAAGCGAGGTCTGATTAAGATTTGTAGGGTGAACCTTCAAAAAATATCTTACAATCATCGAAGGGTAAGTTTGACTGTGAATCGAAGGAACTGGCCGTTGCGTTCCTATGCACACTGACATCAACGAAGAGCAAACCAGGTCAACTCCGGTTACGGCTGTCTTACTGAGATTTTTACAATCTGTCAGCTGCTAGAACACCACCATGTATGAACAATGTCGGTATTCACTATCTCCTAGAGCATTCGATGGATTATCAACTTAGAGTTGCCTTACATGACTGTGTGCCTAGAAACCAAATCAAACCACTCAAAGCATTTCATCATTGTTGCTGGAGCCGAATATGCAGGCATGAAATGAAGTTTAATCGTCCTTTAGAATTGCAAGTGGTGTGGCGAAGTTGAGCGGCCTTACCTTTATCACTGATGACATTTGAGAAGTGTTCTTGCAGACCGTCAACACGGAAGTGTTGAACAATCTTCTATCGACCGATTTTGTGACGTAGTAAACCGAATGTTACGTTACCATAAAGGTAGAGAACAAAACATCCGCCGGTAACGGCTAACGGTAACATCATCACTCAATCACGTTGGTACAAATGAACATGATAGCAATAACAACCAAATCGGACACCAGACAAAGAGAGAGTAATTGGCACGTGTACGTGTGCATCAGTGACAGAGAAGCCGACCAAGTGTCAACGTATTACCACTTTTAGAGGGATGATAAATACTGGTGCTATGACAGCCAAACAATGTATGCACTGATGGCCGCAATGAGCAGCAGCATTTGCAGGTCGCATGTTGGTTTGTTCATATGAATCGATTGACTTTGTAACGGAGTAGGAGTATTACTAACTGAGAGGTGTTTTTGTTGTTAATACGCCTAAGGTTCTCTCGTTTTTAAATACCAGGACCAAATGTGGCGTTCAACTTTTGTAGATATTGGATGCCGTGCCGTTCCACAAAACTGGTGCATGCCTAGCGGATGAATTTTGATAAGGACTGTGCCAAACTATCTACCTATGGGTTTCACTAAAATAATCAGGTATCTCAAACTGAAGCATCAACGCGATATTCGTTGTCATTTAAATATGAACAAACTGTTACCAGGCAGTCAAAACCTAGAAAGACGTAAAAGAAATGGTGGAATTGCTGAGCAGTCATCAGTAACCGGCTTTATGCACCGACATCAACATAAACATCACTGTCATCATCATCATCATCATCATCAGCAGCAGCAGCAGTAGCAGCAGCAGTAGCAGCAGCAGAAACAACAACAACAGCAACAACACAGGTTGACAGCAGTATATTAACGTCTGGCAGTGATGCTTAATTGTCACACATTCATACGAAAATGAGAAAATGGATAGATCATATTACACAAAAACCCGAGTCAAAACTCCAACAGTCAGCATTAAGATGCCTACATCTTGCAGGCAAACAACCGAGTTGCAGGTGACAGTAAGGCAGCATTTGCAAGACAGTCAGCTTTGTGCGCCCAAAACAACTGCCTGTTAATCTCTGCCCATTGTAGGTTTAGCTGTGAGTATCAATTACGATCCTAATCAAACTAAACCTTCAGGTAGTTGAAGCCCGTTGATCCTGTTTTAATACCTATCACAGGTTTACGAATGAGGGGAGTGCGCAAAATGAATCACCCTAAATATTTCAGTCTTCTGACTAGTTGGGTCTAACGGCCCAAAAGACAACGATTAAAACTGTGATCTCGAACTAGGTTATGACTTACGAGTTCTTTCAGTTAGAAATTCAACAGTGTGCAAACACAGCAGGTGAAGAAAATACTTAACTGCCTTTAACAAAAAAAAACTCACCTGTACGTTTTCTCAATCCAAACTGAAAGTTCTGATTGATCAACAACTCCGTTGTGGTTGGTGTCAATGAGTCTGAAATACTTGGACAAATGACCACCAAAATCCTTCCTTGACGATTGGGGATCGACGAAACTGTTGCCTGAATAAGAATGAAAACCAGTGTTGGTGAGGACATTCATTCAAAAATGAAGCGTGGAAAACCACAATTTGTTTTATAGGAGTAGACGAATATAAAACATACCTGAAGTTCAAACAGTTCATCGAAGCGAACACAGAATGCAGAAATATTTGCGGTTTGATATTTAAGTCAATTAGTTTGATTTTGAATGCCTACTAGCACCAATACTCTTAGGATCAATACATGAAAATTGGGGCTTGCCGACCAATCACATGCATTAAGACCTAAGAGCAGGAGGTCCTGGAGCACATTCCATTCTCCTGTCGACCTTACCATTTTCGATGCTAACACACAGACCTGGATTCAATCTTGCTGGGCGTTTGTGCGACCTCAGCCGTAGATGCGTTCAGTATTTTGTAAAACCATTGACAAAGGTACAAGAAACTAGTCCCGCTAAATTATACTGTTTACTGAATGTCTAACACTGGGAGGCCAAGCGAATTCAGTAAGATGTGTTGCCATTGTTTGGCAGTTGTCTGCGCAGTGCAGCTAACAGTGTTGTGAATATTCATGGTTGTATGCGAAGTGAGATACTACCAGGACGCCCAGACCTAGAGAGAAGAATGGTTACGGTTCTCAGCCAGAGCAATTAGCTAAAAAGCGTTTACCGCAAGACAGTAGATAGGTGACAATATACTACAGCTGATACTTCCCCATAAAAAATTGCCGGACGTCTTCTAGCTACTAACCTGGAGAACCAGGAGACTGGTTCGTCAGACTTCCACCTGTTTGCCTGCCTGGCATGGATGACTGCATCAGTGTAATCATTACACTGTCCGGTATAGCCCAATGAAACATCGAGATAAGCAAGCAAACGCATCATGTCAAGGTGTGATATCCTTGTGAAAACCATGGGGTTACTAGCATGATCACAGTCATTACTAGGGTTCTTGTATCCATTACATTTCATCGACTCACTTCAGCTCGAAAACGAGATGCTAGAGAAGAACCAAGAGAGTTTCCTCCCGGGAGAGAGTGTATTAATAACCTCTTCACTGTCCATTTCTGGAGCACCGTCATACCTACCGCGGACCAACAATGGTAGATTTCTCTAACCCTAAAGGTGCGTTTGATTCGGCGGATTAATATGCAGAGGTTTAAACGCAGGAATGTGTCAAATAAGTACGCGAGTATACTTCCAGCAGTTTATTCCCATACTTCAGCTCAGGCTAGGGCTTACGGCTAACTACCTGACAGTCTGGGAATCAAGAGTGGCGTAGGTCAAGGCCGTTCACTTTCACCATTTTTGTTCGACTTTAGCATGGACAAAATAATGGGGGACTGCGTGCGGTACTCACAAGATGTCGGCGTAGACTTACCACCGGGTGAAAGACAGAGTGATCGTGAATATGCTGACGACAACGTGTTATTGTTTTATAATTTCTAAGCAGTCCAGGCAATTACGGGGTTACTTTACACTCTACTAAGTACTTCGAAATGCGTCTTGCACCCCCAAACTGCCGAGTGTCACAACAAGACAGCTGTGATTATGTAAATTTATTGTTGAATAGTGAACTTATAACAGTTGTTGGCCGGTTTGTGTAGTAAGGAAGTTTTAATAGCAATTGTGGGGGTATAATAAACGAAACAAGGTTTTTTCAGGGTTAGAGTGGTATTCACCAATCTGGCACATCTCTGTTGGTAGAAAGGCATCTCTCTGAGGCATAAGGGTTGTGCATATAAGGCGACTGTGGCCACTCAAAATAGAAGTCGTGAACCGTCCTCAGGTAACTGACCGTCGATGTCTACGGTCGACCGCTTGTATCAGGTGGCATCAATTAGTAAGCGGTGGAAAAGAGGTGGACGCTTGGTAGTGATTGCTAAGCGAGTTTGTTATCGACGCTGTGGCCTACCGACGTAAGGCGCAAGGTGTAAAATTGACAGCCTGACATGGAGAAATGACCATTCACCAAGAGGTTGGCTTCTGTACGTCGGGTTCACCTCTCGGGCTGAGGACCCCGCGACTTACAGGGGTGGTGACTTTGGACGGGATGACGGCTAATCATGCCCAGTGGCGTGAAGGTTATCATTTGACCGAGTTGTCTACGAAATGAGTGCACACTTTTTGCGCGGCGGTGAAAATCGTAAAGAAGTTGTCTTGCGGGTGACGCCTCGCTTCCACTTGTACCCCGGTTATTTGCTTCCAAAGTGTACACGTCTTCATTTTGAAAGTTTGTGTGTAAACACAGTGGTTCTTGATAATCAGATGCCCTCCCTTCCCTTTCTTTTCTTCATTTTTCTTGGCCAGAGCTTGTTTTATCTGCATGGCTATGACAGTTGAACATAAGCGAGAATCACTGACGTATTACACCGAATGCAGCTTAACGCAGGGCAATGAAGGCCACAGGAAAGCTGAATTGCAGGTGATACCTTACGGTCGTCCACAGCTGGGTTGTTTGTTTGCAAGATGTAGACATTTCTATACTGAATATCTGAACATCCTCGTCACGGCTTGGATCCGAATACTAGTCTCGTTCTCATGAGACAACTGTGTTAATCACCGCACTACTGGCCCCGCATTAGACGCGATCAAATTACTTTACGCAAACCCCTAACCACAAATGTTTGCGAGGATAAAAAAGCCGCAATTGACTGTAAGCGACATCTCACTTGCACGAACCAAAATCGCCTACTACTTATCAGTAATCAACAATATCTCTGAAGCGGTCTAATGCTTTCTGTTATTTCGATTGGAAGAGAAGTCTCGGTCATGGGGTCGTCGGGTGGAGTTAACAAAGTAGCTAGTGTTTCCTATCAAATCGATCGGGTAACCTCAGCGTTATTCACGGACGAACGTGGTTGGACGGTTGCGTATGATAATTCATTTGCGACTAATGTGAAGTCAGTGGCACAGTGATTAGCACGGCTGCCGCATGAAACCATGACGGGAGCTCAAGTCCCGATCGTGGAAAGAATATACACTACTGACTATATTTAATGAAGGCAGAGCTCGGGTGCTGTGCTTCTTTACTAAAAGGACTCAGTGAAACGTCTGTAGGACTGTAAAAGCACCAACCAATTGTGCGTGATGTTCGATGCGCAATATCAAAGATCCCCTAATACTCATCCATCGTTATTTTTATCAATCAGGTCTTTTTCCTTCTCTTACTTTCCTTTAACTTTCCAGCTAAAGCTTACCCTTCTCTTTGTTTGTACGGCAGCTAGGCATCAACACAAATCACCGACATACTGCTGTCTAAAATTATGATGAAGACGAATACCGCAAGATGGTACAGAGGTTGGACTCAGTCTCTGCATTAAAATATTTTGTCCAGTCCTTATACACCGAATTAGTGACTTCCCTGAAAAAGGATCCGGAACCCAATTATATCGTGCTGAAATGGTGCTGACAACCAAAGGAAGTCTAATAAGTCTGACTTTTAAATAAATGTGCATGGAGAACTACATTCAATTACAACTCTAGTTCTCACACACAAACCATTGTACTACGTAGAATTTCCAGTAACATCAGAGCTGACAATCAAGAAAATTGTTTGAACGTTTCCTGTTCTATTCAAATATGTCACTTTTGTCTTCTGGAATATTCCAGGATATTATTGCCGTGAACAGCGGAGCGAGACATGGGACCTTCTGATCAGTTCCAAGGTTGTTATGAATGAATAAATAATCTCTCAGTGTCTCTGAATAAGCCAACTGAAGTTTCCGAAGCCATTCCATGATAAATCATCAGTAACGGTGCATAACTATGAATTACAAGGTGGTGGTCTCGAGCCCGTACGTAGCGACTGTGTAGCCTTGGAAAACCAGACAGTACCTGGTCAGAAGCAACGACATATACCATATGTCAGTGAACAACTAATGGTGGATAAGGTGGAAACGATTTAACCCTTTTGAGTCACCATGCATTTCACTCCAAACAAGTTGAAAGAAGGCCTTTGTGTATATGTCAAGCTATCATGAGTTCTTTGTTAAGACTTACTATTGACATTGTCTACAAAACGAAAGAAAGTCGCCTTCATTGTTTATAAGTCAGGCGACCGTTATCCTCCTATCATTATCCTAAACATCCTATGTAAGACCCCAGAATGTCTACTCAGAAGAACTATCGTGAAATCTTTACTTTAATAACCCTACTTTGAAAGTGATCGCTGAAAAGTAGACCCTTTTGTATGAACAAGATAAAAGGGCTAGTACGGATGTCATTTCCTTTGGGCTGTTGGCCGTATGCCACACAGCAAGCTTCTGTGAAAGAAACAATCTATGTTCATTATAACTGCCAATCTATTTTGACGATTTACCGGACATAACTTACGGCCACGTCATTCTGCTCGCGGGCGATCTGAGACTCTTAAAATTTCATGAGTCTAACACTATTTCGTACAGTTAATCTACGTTCTGTAAGGTGGGATCTACAAAGCAAATACAGCAAACTTACGAACACGCCCCTCGGTTCGTTGTTATAAAAAAACCCGAATGTCCGGTTACCGCCTACCCACTTTATTCAACCGAATACTAAAGGTCTCCATTCTCCGTGACCACGTTGTTGTTTATATATATATATATATATATATATATATATTAAACAGAACAGAGTTATTCTGTTCATTCTCCTTTCGAAATGATCGGGCAAGCTAAACACTATTCATACAAGGTTGTAGTTGAGCGTTTGGATTTGATTATTCGGTCAAGCCTAGTGTGGGGTTGCTGGTGTTGCGGTTAACACGGTAGTCTCACAAGCACGCGGGTTAGGGTGCAAACTCTGATCCTGACAAGGATAAGCACTACTGATGAGCTCTAATGAGAGCGAGACTCGAGTCTAGTGCTCCCTTTCAAGGTGAGCTAGCCGAAACGCTTATGAGAATGCGAAGACTGCGATCAAGTGTGGGTGGTGTTCAATTTTGTCTGATTCTGTTGTAAAAACCTCGAACTGGTTGAAAGTTCTGTGGTTAACACCTTATTCCCTTCAATGGATGTAAAGTCCATTGACTCATAGACTGTAGTCAGTAAAATTTGTAATGCAAGTAAAAACGACAAAAAATCATCCGCGTCCGTTACCTCTGTAGCTAAGTCAGAAATGAGTATGAGAGTTGCGCCAAAAATGTCCAACCTCATCACCGTTGACAATCCGTCTATTTTATGCACACAGATTCCATATAAGTTTACGGTCCCATCCCCCTTCGGTCGAAAAGCAATCCTGCTGTTCGAGAGAGTCGCATTGAGAAGGGCGTAATATCAGCAAAATGTTTCAAGGGTACCGACACAGCTTCTCCAGAAGGGTTCTACAATTGTTCAGGATCTTCCGGAACGCACTGCCAACTACTTGAAGCTTCATGACAAACATGATAGAGGGCTACGAAGAGAACTTCGCATTAGAACTGGCATTGAAATATGTGACGCGAACTTGATCAAGACACTGGCCAGTGAACTGGATTTGGAGTATACAGAGAGGACCGGGTAGCGAAGGTCGTATTTTCAAAATCTAGTGCGACGGAATTTTTTTTACAGCCACATAAACCGCTGGACAACTCTTGGATCCGGGTGTGCTCTTAGATACCGTGAGCTGAACGACAGAGATGAAAGTTCGCTGGCAAAAAGTCTTGGACCACTAATCAACCTTGCAGTGCTATCAGTAGAGGTGTCCTGATTCCTTCAACGACGCCCCGGAACGTAACAGCAGCCAGTGGATTCTTGTCAGCCGCATTAATTAACTTCCAAGTGCAATGCATTCATCGCACCCTGCATCCCCAGCCCCAGCCGGGCGAACATCGTTCACGGCTTCTTAAGGTTACTCACGCCGCAAGAGCCGGCACCACATATACTGCAGCAGTTCTCCCATTGACTACACCATATTCCTGAGGAAAAGCCCATTCCACTCCGACCATGCAAAAGAAGAAAGAGGGTCATTAAGAACTAATCACTGCACAAGCTTTGTCGTGTTTATTGAAGATTTAATGACGTCGAACAACTTATTTTAGCCGGCTCCTGTGGAGTCGGTGACAGCCTCCATGGATGCAGCGTGAAGGAACCGCTTCACCTACAATCTCACGATAATGCCCATTCGCCTACCATTAACTGTTAAGTGCATGCATGCTGATGGGCTTGAATTTGTCAATAAGTCAGCCGAGTTACGTGAGCCTTGTTCCTGTACGAGGCCTCAGATAGTTGCTATAACAAAATCGCGGTTTAGTACTTCCTACTCAGGTTTTAAGAATGCCATAGAGGACATCTTTCTCCTGGCAGAACTGACGGTAAGGGAAAGGGATCAACCTTAAACATCCGAACTTCTCTCCAAGCCTTTCTTTACAACAGTTCAGTGCTTGCTGCGATTCCGGACATAGTCTAGCCCACGATTCGCCCAAACAGTTTTCGTCATTGGTGCATTACTGTCCTTCATCTTTTAACGGAAAAGATGGACTCTTATTACCAGGGCTGGAAATGACACCAACCTTAGGCTTCCCCATATCCCTTCAGTGTGTAGCTTCAACCAACCAGAAATTAATTTTCCGCCTTTCCAACATACAGGCCCCACCACTAGACCCACATTAGATACTGCCCGCCCCACTAGGTATTTCTATCAGTGACCCAATAAAACCGTGCATATTGCCCTCTTTCTAACCCCGCACCCAGCAGGCAGAAAAATCGAATTTCCCGTGAGTGAAAAGTTGCAAACACCCTCCCAAAAAGCGGAATTTAGCAGTGTTGCAGAGGTCGCAAGTTGTAACACCAAGAATGCTGGTTAAGCGTCTTGTAGGGTCGCCGACGTAGGCACACGTGGTGATGTTTCGCCCGCAGCCTCAAAGGTGGGTCGTCAAAACAACTCGGCAGAACAGGTTGGCTCCTACCGTACCACCCTCCTCAATTCTAGGTCCTATTTCCTGAGCTTTTCCTGGCATTCCCTTTTCTCTTTTTTGCGAAACCAAACGAGGAAGTAGCTTTTAAAAGCATGTATACGAACTGTCTAAGTCTGTTCAATAAACTACCGGAAATCAGACAGTTAGTTCATAACACCCAACCACTTATCAAACCATTTCTTTTCTTCTACCCAGCATGACTTTTTCTAACAGGTCATGCATAACAAATGTGCTTACTTACATGGAAAGTCTGACGGAGATCAAAAACAACGGCCTTATCTCAGGTGCTATCTTTTTTGACTTTGCCAAGGCTTTCGAGCGTATCCCACATGACCCCCTGAAACATAAACTGGAGGTTTACGATATTCAAGGAGAAGTTCTTCGTTGGATTGCCTGTTTTCTTGATAACAGAACCTTCAGGATTAAAACCGGAACAGATCTTTTGTCCCCTTCTTTCTTTCATTTCTGCAGGAGTTCCCCAAGGATTAGTGTTAGGTCCTCTGTTATTTTTTATCTACATCGGCGACCTTCCGGAAAATATTTCTGGCAACGCCCCTCTATACGTCGACGATTTAAAAATCCGGAATGCCACTGACCTCAGTGCATTACAGATCGATCCTGACGCGATTAAAGGCTGGTCAGGTGATTGGAGCCTCGTACTAAATGGCAATAACTGTGCGCATACGCTACGCGGTGGAGATTATGACAATGCCTTCATGAGTTCCAGTGCGTTCGGCATGGCAGATACCATG
>JTDE01004504.1:5245-29883 GCA_014338405.1 Paragonimus skrjabini miyazakii | reverse complement strand
CACCACCTTTTAAAACACGGCTACCGCTCAACACCAAATCTCACATCACCTATGAATTTTCGTGTGAGTGTCAGGCCACTAACATAGGCAGAACGGAGCGGCAGTTACGTAATCAGTGTTGATTCGCAAAACGCTCATGGATGCCACAATGCCGGGCTCAAGTCAGAATGTGACAAGTCACCGGGATCCAGCGTCATCAATCGCCCGTCACCTGTTGACTTGTCGACCCCAAATGAACCTGGAGAAGACGTTTTGGATAAGTTACGCAACAAAAAATCGGAGGCTTTTGCGGTTCGCGGAGGCGGTAGCAATTAGCAAATGGAAGCCACCCCTCTGCGTACAGAAAGACTTGTTCGTCAGTACGAGATTGCCCTGGTAACATGTGTATGGACGTATGTGAGTGTTTGTGTGGTTGTTGATTTTGTTGTTAGGCTTCACAATGCCCATTGTACTTTGCTATATAAACCCATAGACTGCAGTAT
Organism: Paragonimus skrjabini miyazakii; assembly: GCA_014338405.1. NCBI lineage: Eukaryota > Metazoa > Platyhelminthes > Trematoda > Plagiorchiida > Troglotrematidae > Paragonimus > Paragonimus skrjabini miyazakii. The sequence goes on along the minus strand of JTDE01004504.1, from coordinate 29,401 downwards.
GTACCTGATGAGATGCAGCGAAATGTGTTCGAGAGATACATTGTGCAAAAAACTGTTTCTGACTTCTCTGTTCAAATTACACTGTCTGTCTATTCTTCCCCTTTTATCGGTATGGATATGCTTCATTTTGTTTCGACTTAATTATTCTTCTCCTCATGATTAGTTTAATACAACGGCACCAACAGTCAATCTGCAAAGATTGGTCTACGTGAACATACTGCAAAGTGAAAAACAACAAACACTGTGTGCTTGATGTAAGTCTCCATCTTTTTGTCTCTTATTGTTGGTGTCTGTGTTCAATCTAGAGCAACACTGGCCCGTCAGATATGTTGACAGCCCACTTACGTATAATATAATTTGGCCGGTTTGCAGCAAACATCAACTTTTGCGCTCAAGAACTTAAACACTGATGCTGTCACCTCGCTTGGCGATTATACTTTTGTAACTTAAATGTCAAGCTCGGCAAACATGCGTATACCCAAATGAGCAGCTGTCCTGCGTAGTTCGACTTCTCACTTCCCTTGTTCAACATTCAACATCATTCCGTAAAGGAGTTCATTCGAGTTAGCATTCCGTCCGTTTCTGTATTCCCTCATTGGTTTTGCTAGTTTTAATTGTGTCTGTCATTATTCTTAATGACCTTATGCTGTGTTTACTTAAAGGCGATGGTTTCATTCAATGTGACCTGTTCTCTTTTCTTCCCTCTAAATATCTTGCAGAGTGTGAAAAATTTCTACACAGTCTGATTCCTGATCATTCAAGTGTGCTAAATTTCAGTGCTTGTTTCATGCGTTTGTCACTTACTTCGTCAGCTCACTTCGTCAGCTGTTTCAACTAGTGTTTAGATGATCGTCGATAAACACAAAATGTCAATTTTTCCTTGATTGCTGATGTGTCTTAATATCGAACAAGTGAACGGCGATAAATCCTAACAACATTTACCATTTTAATTTAGAGCGCTGTTTAAGCCCTTGCTGTAAACCCCCCTAAACAATACGCTGGTTCGTCCTTGCTATCGTAATGCGCTTGACAGAATTGGAACTCTCCTCGCGTTAGTAATTAACACGAAAAACTCGTTTCCAAAAAGTACTGCGACTGTCCCCGTATTGGCTCTCAAGATAAGCCAAAAGACACGTACAAAAAAGAGCTTTGTTCCGCTCCAAAACGTATGTGACCAAGACGACAAGGACAAAGTACTTATAGGGTGCGCAGTGGCCATAAGAACATTCCCGAGTCATAAAAAGAGGACATTTACCGGAAAAAATAGTTAGGGTCATTAATAGGCACAACGGAGCAAAAAGTCTGACAGGTAAAAGCTAGCCAAGACCACCCTCTCGGCCGCTCTGAGCCGGTCCGCTGACTAGGACAAAGTCAATCGTTTTCTGTCTCTCACACGTCGGAGGCGCCTTGAGACGGTAACAACGTGGGCGCCCTAACAGCCCTGATCATTAGTTTCCTCATGTATGCGTTGTTTCTCCAATTCATCGAATGAGCATATGTAACTGAGAATTCATTGACAGTGTGTAATAAAGCACTATCTGCTTTTGGTGGATAGTGACGCGGGAACAACTAGATCGACCGACGTGATGGAAGCCTTACGGCAAAGACTGCACAGCAGCCTAGTGTTGTCAGTTATTACCTCATTGTCACACTGTACTATTCACCCGCTATACTATGTTCACAAGTTGTCAGTAGGTTGGGAGCGCTTCAAATTAGCCTGTCTTAATACTCACACTTGAGGATCTGGATCACATTATCATCTGCTTTTTCACATATTTCAGTTTCATCAATGTTTTCGTCTTTTCAAAGAGGACGTAATTCTGGACAATATCATGTCTTGAACCCTAGGCAAAAACGAGCTGTCTCGTTGTCAGATCAATAATTTGCATTCAGACCAGCATGACTCATCGCCCTGTGCTCTGACCACAAATCAAAGATACGTCCAGTTAGAAGGCAGTCTACTCACCTCTCCACCGTGATTTCGGTAACATAGTTTCTACCGTCCTGTATTTAGCTAGTTGGTTTAATTCGATCGTCTTATGACTCTCGTTTCGTTTGTAATTAATTTCCCCATAGCGACGTTTGGATCTCGGTGCCACGTTCGGCCTTAAGAGTCCGATCTATAAAATTAGACAACGCACAGTGGTGATTCACAGTATAGCTGTTGATACACATGTGTGTGAACCATAGTACCGAATCTACTTTTGATGCGGTTCGGTCAATACAGACATATGCCGACAATATGGCGGTAAGTGTTTATTGATCGTTCGAAGAATAGTGGGCCTTATACTCAACTGTCCGCGTCTCAGGTGCATACTTCTTACTGCTGCGAAAACGATGTATTTCGTACGGCGGCAGCGATCTGGTTCGTATGGACAGGCAGTTTTGAATGGATGATTTAAAAAATGACGGTTTGCCACCGTACCAACACAACTGGTTCAGTGTGGTTGAAACTGGCCAGAATACGGTGGAGAAGTTAATCTGAATCCGCACTGGGATTGGTCGGAGATATGGTTACTCAGATGTCGAATGACTTTAGACAAAACTGGTGGAACCTACGTCAGCACTTTGAAGCAAGCAAAACGCTTGGATTGGTACTGGTGAATGGAACGCAAGAGGTATGGGCTTGATCATGTAAACGGAATACCAAGTTATATTGACCCAAGCCTTTTAGCCTTAAATTACCCGAAAAATCAAACTAAACATTGACGGCTCGCTATTTTTATGTTGCTGAACACTTATTTTGCCATATTATGTATACCAGTGGATAACAGTGTGTTTATTCCAACTACCTTGTTTCAGTTCTATTCCACTAGACAGCTTCGTTTCCATTTTCTATTAATGTTCAATTTTCATGACTTTCATAGGTACCTTTGCGTTAACAATAACGGGTTACGTGCACCTGCTGACAAAGACGAACTGGCATAGCACCGTCGGGAAGCAAGTTATCCAGCCCGTAAGTCATTGTATACGTCGACCAATCGAACACTCTTATTTTCAACACTGCGCAGTTGGTTCACCACATCCCCCTGCTGACTTTGAGCTTGAAAGACAAACTTCCTGTCCTCGACCAAACCATGGTTGTATACTCATTTTCCTGCTGTTGTACAGCAGAATATATAGTTCGCACGACGAAGCGTTTGTCGAAACGGATGAAAGAACACCATCCAGCGTGGCTCGGGACAGGTTCAACCAAATCCATCAACAGTGCAGTCGTCGCACATCTGGCAGATAGTTATCACCGGGTTGACCCCACTCAGGCGTTCCGTGTTGTCTACAAAGTCCAGATAATCCACCCAAAACTGGTCAGACAACGAATGTTGGCTACTGCTGAATCAATCGCCATTCGATTGCGCAATCCGATTTTGTGTTCACACAAAAAATTCGTGCAAGCCCTGCAGTTGCCGTGGCCAAAGGTCACACCATCTGTCGGTATGCCTAACCAAACTCCAACCGATAACTGTGAAGTAGTGGTGGGTGGAACTCCAAACCACCCACCGTTAACACTGGTGATTTGCTCTCTAAATGATTGACCTATGGAGGCCTGGATATTTTGTAACGTTCTGCTTGATCCAATGATATTCTACTAAACCTCTTTGTCTTGTTTACACACTGTTTTTGATTTTGCTGAATCTATATAACTGTAGTGATCTGATGATGAATTATCGAAAACAATTGTTCGTCACGTCTACTCTTCTATGATTCAATGGGAATTTTCGCGAACCAAACGGGCCTTTGGGTCGGACAGTATGCCACAAGTTAGTAAAGAGTTCAATGTTGTAGGTAGTGCGAGTGAAAAAATCGTTAAAATGTTTCAGCTCTTTTCTGTAGTACATGGTTCATGTGTAACGAAAAATGTAGTACCATATATTTATGCAATCAGCGGTTTTTTAGAGTGCAGCTAGTTGGACTATTGGTGGGTGAGGTGATCAAATAGTAGATTTATTCAACTTCTTGCAAGTTAATGTTTCTGTTGAATGTACTGGAATCAAACTCCATTATTATGTAGTCAGAAGCGTTTGGGTCGGATGTTCCCGTCTTGGTCTCACCTTGACCCCACGTTGACATTATCAATGTCTGACCGATGTCGGCAGATGGACGGAAATAACCTGGGGAACCAATCGAATCACCACCAACAGAGTAATATCACTAAGTTAGCTTCTCAGTAATTAGTCCAACTGAGGTCTCAACCTATTACCTGCTCCACATCATCACACTAGCCTGTAGACAATCAACTTCAGCATTTGCTCGAATGTGATTCTCTTCCTAATGTGGCTATTCAATAAAAGACAATTCAACTTTAAAACCCCATTGCAATTGGAGGTGATCATTCAACGTTAGTGTAACATAAATACTGCTGTTTTCGATATCCGGTGTTATCATTGTAATATCGTTCGCTTTTGTGACACTACAGTTGTTCAGTCGCCGGGATTCACGTATACTTTCTTTAACCCAAATTCTTTCAGCTTAAACTGGACGTTCAAGGATGTTTGTCAAACGACAGAGACTTTTATGGCTTTGTTACCTGGCTGTGTTGCTACTGGCAACTGCATAGTTAAGTATTCTGTTCATCGAATCACACATTAAAATTGTCAGTGGAGAGGAGAAATAAGATGTTTTATGAATTATTAATCTGAAGACTGTTGCCCATAACTCACAAATATGGAGAAGCCTTCCAATAAGAGGTTTCTATTCAACAACAGAATGAACATAATCACATCACCACACCAACGACCTATCCAACCTTATTGTTTTAACAAACTAGCGAAGAAAACAAGTTAGTTTCCAGTTATTCATCATCTGATTAATTATTGCGTAATTACATATGCATTCGTTGCTAAGGTGAAAAACCGATTAGATAGTTTGAATCATATGACACAGATAATGGGTTTGACTTAAACGAAAATAGCAAAATTAGTTGACCAACTTTGCGTTCAAAATTACAGTCAAGTCTAGGCTTTACATTTGAATTGAATAAGTCATACACACTGGGGTTATCAGCAGACGATCGTGGCAATATCAGTGTTGTTGTAGTGAGAATGAGCGATCGTAACATACTACTAACATCACGGCTATTCAGTAGTAGGACCAGAGCAAATGTTTTGCCACCAAACAAGCCACAGGAAACATGCAGGAAGAAACATCGGAGTGCAGCACCGCTCAAAATGGTCCTTGCTATGTGAAGGAACTGAGTACTGAAGTCTGTGACAACGGAGACGGTCTGGGACCAAGTACCACGTGCAAATGAGTGGTTTTGTTTGTGGTCCTGTTTAAACGGTTAATCCATGTGTCATCCGCGTTCTTGGCTCACAACACTGTCAGATACTTCTTTATGTACATAAAGGAGAACACGGATAGACTATGTACTGGTATTTCGCCTGTCCGTTATGAAACCCAACATTTCGGAAGCTCAAGTGGAATGATTCTGGGACCTCTGAGGATAAATGCTCTTAGTAGTATACAAAACAACTGCAACAGTTCCGTCACACCTGGTAATGCTCATGACTGACGTTTTGTACAGGTTAACTAGCATGTCCCATATGAATAGTGAACTTGGTATATACGACGAGACAGCAACGTCAAGCAAGATTTCCTTTTTGTCTTTAAAAACATCCAGTTAATAAATAACGGAGCACGATCGTAATAGGGTGTAAGCGGCCTGTCTGACGTTTTAGTTACAAGAAAAAAACGAAGAAATTTAGTCAGGTTTCAGGGCATCATCTTTAAGTTACTTACAATTCAATTATACTAGGTGCAGGTTAAAAACATGATTGATGACGCAACAACTTGCCTACCTACACATCAACGAAGAGGATTTCTTCATTGTTTTATGATAGGAAAATTCCGAAGTTGATGTTTTGACCGGTTCATGATTCCCTGCGGTGTGTCGTACGTCACCGGAAGACAAGACCTCAACGTTCAAGAAAGTATGGTTGTCATCCGATCGGGTCTGGCAATGAAGCCACTTTGCAACTATTATACTGTGACATGGTGAACAGTCAAATATATGACATTGACAAAACGCTGGATGGTTTCTTGTAATACATTGTTTCTAAGTTTTGACAGGAAAACATAAGCGAACATCCCCGGTCGCCATTCAGTCTTTCTGGTGTAAATGAAAATTGTAGATGCATTAAAAATGTAGCTAGTCGTTTTGTATATGCTTCTCACCGTCCATTTGTTGGTACGTCGTTTTCAGCTACATAGAAAATAACCGGTTTCATTTCAGTAGAACAGTCGTAAGCAAAGAAGAAACGCCAGGCAATCTACTCACACCTAGCGTAGTGTGAACCAATCTCAACATGTCAGCCAGCCACTTTACTAGAGTGTGACAGGATAAAGTTTATGTATGGGTGGTAAAAAGACATCGGGTTTGTGTATTATGTGTAAATCACAGATAGTCCCAATAAGGTGGTTTCCTTCAAACGTAGTCGAATCCACCAATTCCCTCTAGCTCAAAATAACTCAGAAAAGGTCCCCCGAGTGACAAAAGCAATACATTTTTGTCTGTCTTCGAAAGTTAACTGTATTTTCAAACGGTTGTCTTCATTGGTGATTGTGACCTGGTTTATTAACTAATACAAATCCCGCTTTACTAAATAATATGACATTTTATTCTTTTTTAAAGCACTTTAAGTGGAAAGGTGTTGGTTTCCCTGTAGTTTTGATTGTCGGATATCAAAGTAAGCAGTCACACATCATCAAACTACGGTTGTCTTGAAATTCTTCAGATTGGGCTTTGTCGTTGGACGATGATTGGTCAGCTGATTATGGGAGTCTCAAGCTGTATTTTCAGGATTCCGGTTGTTCAAATTTGCGCTTTGGACAGTACTTCAAGAACCGTCTTATCCAGTTATAAAACGGAACACTGTAGACGCACTTTCCAGGAAGTCTAGGAAATACTACGGTTTGTTCAGCTTGTCTAACTTGGTTGCGCGGTTTGACACGATTATTTCTGTTGCACTGTCATACTGCGCCGCATATACGATATGGATTGGTTTATTCAACAAAAATAAACCTGTGCACTGTGTTTGCTGCAATATTGCGTTTGTTTTTCTCATTCTCGTATTCAGCTGGAACAGGTGTCTTTCGGATCGACGGTGAACTTTGAGTGATGTTTATACTACCGGGTCATCCGTTGACAATGTTCAATTCAACGCTCCGAAAACCGGACGAGGATCTTTGTTTTAGCCCAACGTGTACATACTGATTTTTATAAGATACTTGAAACTTTCTGTATAGCTGATTTAAACAAATGCATATTCTTCATATGCAATGTGATCAGCCTGATATTTAGTTTGTGTGCGGCTACAGTTTCATTGACAGGTGATCTCGCCACAAGTCCTTTATAATTTCAACCTGTTAATTACAACTGCTTGTCCGGGTTAGTGAGATTTTAACTGAGTACAAATGAGATATCGATTAAATGAATCAACTCGTAACTGATCAGAGCTTTTGTAATTAGCTAATCAGATTTTAAATGGATTGTGATACTTGCTCAAAATAATTGTAATCTGCGTGAAAACTGGTGCGAAGATGCATAGTTTAGTCATAAGATATTTATCAACCCCGTTTTCTAGAAGTTCCTTACGCTTAGTGACAGCAATTATCATTTAAGAAGGCGTAATCGTTACTAATTCAGAAAATATAGGTTCAGTCAAATTATTAGCGAAACTTTCAGGAGCTGGTTGTTGATGTTGAGCAGTTCCGCTTTCACTTCACATATTTCTGATCGTGGTGATAAACAGTAATACAGATCTATCCAAAACATTACAATCAGAACTTCAGAAATTCTACCTTCGGTCTAATTTTCTCGTTGTCCGCCATTCTTCTATCGTTTGCAGGTTAGTACCAACATTTTGGCTATACAGTACTTAACTTTAGTATATTTTAAAAGAGCAGGAAATATTTCTTCAAATGTCTTCCTTAACTTTGCACACATTACAAATTAAACCTGTTTTCGAAATTTTGTTTCTTTATTCGGCACAAAGTTTGGTTATCTCCAGCTTCTTGTGTCTAAAAATCTTGTACGTTCACGTTTTTCCAAATATCCCAGTATTTGTTTGTAACATATCTACAAGTATCCTAGAGATAAGTGTGCGAAATAAAATGTTTGAACCATACATAATGAGATTTCGTTTCAAGAGTGGTAATCAATGTATTTCGCGTGTTATCTGCGCTACCACTCCGATGATCTAGAAAGGCGACAGCGTAATTCAAAATACTTCAAGGTTATTTGACTGTTTGCTCAGAACTAACCCAAGCCACTTCAACACTATCATGATTATTCTTGTAGTCACCGTTATTCTTGTCACAAATAATGGAAAATAAGGACTCATGGTTTCAATATACTGTCCCGGTGAACGGATAGGACAACCGATTGAAATATTATTTGCTGGCTTCATTTTCACAACATAAGTCACCGCAACCTTAAGAAACACATGTTAAATAAAACGTGTTGGCTAGAATGAAAACATTATTAAGTAAATTCTTGGTTAAGCCACAACGAGTTACAACCAAAAGAGTTGTCGGTTTCGCAACGTTTCGACCCTCAGAAAATATTATGATTTAAATCGCTTGATAAAGGCTCCCTGAGAGGGTCGAAACGTTGCGAAACCGATAACTCTTTTGGTTGTAACTCGTTGTGGCTTAACCAAGAATTTACTTAATAATGAGCATTAGCACAACGCACAATATGTTTTCTCATAGAATGAAAACATCTTAATAAACTCGTGAATGGCGACGAGGTTTAATAACTTTTAGCAACTTTTTCATTAGGTATTGAAAACCGTCAAATGATACCATTTCTGTAACTTATCCTAGTCCTAATACACAATTTACTGTAGGAATTTTCCGAGTCAACTTCCATCCACAGACATGATACAAAATTCACTTCTTAGTAAATGTAGATGAGGATTGAAATTTTCACACCAGCCTCGACACTTGTTTTATATAGTTACTCTGTTTTCATGATTTGGGTTGGTTTTCAGTCTACAAGTTTCTTTTATTTTGGTGATTTGTGTACAAAAAGACTGAACGTAACCGCTGTTGTGCACGTTGTAACTGGAACGAAAATAAACCAACGGCAACCACTGAACAAAGATATAAGTTAGACATATTTACATGACTACTTTGAAGAAAGTATTCTGATTCATACTTCATTAAGGTTAATGAAATACATATGAATTCTTTCTTGTGGGAAGAGAAACAGATTTTTCATGCATGCTGCTAACCAATGATGTTACAACTATCTTATTGGTATTTCAATATTCTTGAAACAGCACGTTGCAAAACTTTTCATTCTGATGTAGACTGTTTCTGTGAAGATGCCCCATGACTATTTATGGGGTTCAAGCATGAATTCCGGCCCTCCATACTAAACGTTTACACATTTTCTGTGATAAACCACAATTCATAACGATGGTGTACATACACCGACACACTAACTTGTTGGAATACAAAGTGTGCACCGTAAATTTGTGTCAGATAATGCGAAAGTTGCATCTCACTTGTATTTTTCCAAGAAGTTGGCATCAGCGTTCCACCAAGTGCTATTAACACTATTTTCCTCCAAAAAGAAGATACTCTCCAAACAATCACCCGCCAGTCACTGTATTTTTAAGGAGTGAACGATTTCTATTCCTTTGTTTACAAACTAGGTTCCCATCGGAATATTCTGCAGTCAACTTATTTCAGTCACTAACAATAAACAGCTCACTAATTGTTTCCCTAGTTTGCTGCCGAATGATTTCATAATTTCTGTTGGATCCTCGAGACATACATCACGTTATGACGACATTTATCATTACTAACTTGTCCACTTTATTGGTTTTCCTCATTATCTAACGCAAGAAAAGTTTGCAGACAGTTAAATCTGACATAACTCACCTTTTTTAACTGACCCCCTCCCCAAATCTGTCTCCACACGTTTTACATTCATCTCGTCTCACTGTTTGTTCGATATTCCTGATTGGTCAGTCTAGACAAAAGTCATGTACTCCTGAACTTTGATTTACACACGAAACTCTAGCTGCAGCTCTTTTTGTTTGTAATTGCTTGTAACCGCTCACTAAATTTTTATTTCATTTTTAACTTGTTTACTGCAACTATTGTGTAACGTATGCTCCTTAAGTTGAATAACTTCCATCTGCTGAAGACAGGTACATAAACCACTGGAACTTCACCTACCGAGATGCGCAAAGCATAGCACTGACTTGGCTTGATTACCCTAACGATCGGCCAAAGTGAGGTAGTGCTCCACCTACTTAAATCGATGTTGTGCACGCTTCTCAATGTATATACATCAACCTTCGAGATGTTAGGTGTGGTAGTTACTGTATTTACCATACGGATACTTGCAATTACAGTTCGCTTTCCATTAAGTACAAATTAATAATAGGTTTGAACCCAGAAATTGAACCTGTTTTTTTGTTGTTGTTAAAAACGGTCTTCCATCCAAGTAGTCATTGGTTTGCTCAATATGAAATGTATGTTGAAAACTGTTTTAGATCTGTTCAGAAATCTGAAAGTCTCTCGTTCACCTACAATTCGTCACATCAGTAGAATCCAATGCTATTCCCTTCTCTTACTCTGAGGTTGACCTTCCGCATTTGCTGCCGTTGGTTGACTAATGACACTGATCATTTATTTGCTTGCACATCTGAATGAAAGCACACAACACTGCTTAAATAATGGACATCTTTCACGGAGTTACAGGACAGATTACAGGGTGATCAATGTTTGATGAGTAACTGGGACGGTGCTGGTGGTGATCAAGCTGTTACCTGACTTCCGAATTTCACATCACACAGGTCTTGGTGACTAAAATGTATTTCATTTTGAAAAAAAATTTTGTTAAACGTTGTAGTTCGCACCTTCACGTATTTTCTTAAACTGACCGTTATACGTACAGTATTAACGAGGACAAACTAAAAAAAGTCTAATGGTACTTTTACCCATTTCTGAATGAATTATAAAAAACAATAGTTTTGTTTAGTTTCAGTCGACGAACAGAAACCTAGTGCGTTTGTACTCAGTAGACAGCTGTAAACTGACTAAAAATCAACGGGTTTCAAGCAATTCATCAGAAATTATGTTTAGAGTAATCCTTTTTACTTCAAAGGGTTGAATTCTATTTGCTTGACTGCAACGTAATCTCACTTCAGGAAATTTAGCGGGTGCAGCTCCAATAAAAATTGCGTGAACGCTTTTGAAATAGGGAAATGCCGACAAACCAGACAACGTCTTATTTTCAGAAAGATTAGCTTGTCTTTGGTAATCACAAAGAAACTCATATTTTGAGCGACAAACAGGGTCTGTATAAGTTATTTAATGTTGCTTTGAAAGGAGAGGGTCTGTAACACATTCTATAATGTTTAATTCAGTGGGCTATCAATAAAAATTTACCACAGTTTGGCTGTTTCCGAGTCCACGGTATGGGTACGTGAGTATTCTGTTTACACGCTTCAGCAACCTAAAGCAGTTTCTGATGATTTTGGTTTTACCAACACTTGCATAAGCATTAGAAATTCAGACGTCCTTCTTAAAAATGTACACACCAAATTGTTCCGTGAACTACTTCCATCAGACTAACTGTGGGCATACATTATTAGTTGTCTGTTATCTTGTTATTATAAGTGCTCCTTCTTTTTAGAGTTGTCTTTTGTAAAGTCCACGCGTCAAAGTACCCTTTTTCAGGATTTGGATAGCACACATTTCTTTTGGTTCACCGGTTTTATTCTGAAGGTATCCAATTTTTCCGTTCGGCCGAACTAACTACACATATCTACTAACGTAGGTGAGCGCAAAATAACCTTGCCAAAAGACCACTTGTAGATTCAGATTTTTGAGCCAGGTTAACTACGATCATTTGTGGTCAACCAATCACTGCAAGTAAATCTATGTTTCTTGTGTGAAATGCATCTATGGCCATTTGATCAAGTTTTGTTAATCGCCTATTAACGCCAAGCGGATCATACTCGTATAGGGTTGGAAAAATCATCCGTCTTTACCCAACTGACCAATTTCACGCGAGTAATTTGCAGGTAGAATTGTCATACAAAGACAGTGTTTGGCAATGTAATATGACTTCACGTAAATGGATTGTTCATACATATTTACAGACCGGCGTAGGCGAGTTAGACGGGGGATTCGGCTTAGATATCAATGATAATGTGTATCCAACTCCACCTCCGCCTGATGGCCAATTTGGTGATCTGGAACTAGAATCAAATTGGTTTAACGGATAGATATGCTGTAAATGGCAGGGGTGGTGTATGAGACGAACGCATGGGCAAACGGGATAGACAACGCAGAGTTAACAGCGCGGTGAAAAATGATTGTTTAAGAACCGATGACAGTGGATAATGGGAAACGGGAGTTCGATAAATAAAATCGATTGATCACATGGAAAACCGACGAAGCAAGCAGATCGAACGGACTAGACTCGTTCATGATGTTCGTTTGCTGCGACGAAGTTGAAAGTAGGAACTGGTCGGTTATTAGAAACTTAGCTCAATATTTTCATGTGCAAACTAAATTGGTTGGACATTTAGTTCACTTCTTATATTTGTTTGTTAAGCGAGTTCAGCCTGGTGCACTCCACTTCATTCATATGCTTGCATAATGACCAGTCATTAATCAGTGACTTAAACGAGGTCATTCGTTTCAGCCTAACTGGAACGTGTTAATAGCGTTGGTTATCGATTAAAGTTAGTAAGAGGCATACTACCGATCTGGTTGAAATCAGTTAATCACTGTTCACATATGACTATAATTTTCGCATCCGGACAGGCTATTCAGCTGAACTCATCAAAAATGTGTGGTAACTCAGAGGCCAACTCTCGCTGAAGACAGTCATTGGTGCACATATCTTTGCCACAATCCGGATCTGAAATCCAATCCAAGTTCTCGGGAGTTTGTAGCCAGTTCGTTGCGAGTGCATGCACTACTGATGATATCCCCATACAAGTTATACTTTCTGATTGAGGACTACTGGTGTAGTGAAGAAGAGCGATCGTATTATACTACTCACACTACGGCTCTTCAGTAGTGGGGGGCAGTGCGTAGATTTTGACGATGAAGTAATCTCAGAGAAAAAAAAGAGAAGAAACACCGGAGTGCGGCATCACATGAAATGGTTCTTGGAACGTAAGTGAACGTAAAGTAACTGAGCATTGACTTCTGTAGCAACCGAGACGGTCTGGGCCCAGTACCGTATGCAAATGAGTATTTTTGTTTGTTGTCTTGTTTAAACGCTTAACCCACGTGTTGCTTTCCTGAATAAATTACCCTTGTGACATCCGCATTCTTGGCTCACAACACTGGTACAATCTACTTGCAGGTGAATCCTGCAATTGACAGTGAGCTTTATTAAAATAATAAACCCTTACTTTCTTCATCTGTGAAATGACTTCCAAAGGATGCACATGGGCAGATAGCATCAGTAGACGATATTATTTCAGATAGGTTTTCGATTCTTTTAAATACGTGCTTACAAAGGGTAATCTGTGCAACTTCGGGTTGCAGTAACAGCTTCATAGGTATTGTCAATTCTCCATTAAGTTGCATCCCATCAGGTATCTATTGCATTCCGCGTGTTTTTATACAGAAACGTTCTGAATGGTGATGTGCTGCAACCTTCTGAAGTTACGTATTATGATACGCAATTGCAGTGAAGATGAGCGATCTCAATGTACTACTCATACCACTTCTATCCAGTAGTAGGACCAGAGCATATATTTTGACATCGTACAAGCTGCAGGAAAAATGCTGGAAGGAAAATCAGAGTGCAGCATCGCTCATAATGGTCCCTGCTACTTAAAGGAACTGAGCATTGACGTCTGCTTCAACCGAGAAGTTCTGGGGCCGAATACCGCGTGCAAATGAGTGGTTTTCTTTCAGGTCTTGTATACATGCTTAACCCATGTGTTGGTTTGTCGAATAAACAACCCTTGTGCCATCCGCGTTCTTGGATCACAACACAATGGTATTTCTCAACGTTTCAAATATGCTCATTGCGATAGAGAGAATAAAGATATCTAGGCGATAATTTTCGATAATTCATCTTCAGGCCAGTGAAGTTATATAAGGAGTTAACAGAGTTAGACCGAGATATCGATCAGAATTATCACAGGGAAACTACGTCACTGGCCAGTTAATTGGCGATGGCTTAATTGGTCGGTTACGTCACGCCTGCCCATTGATTTCACCGCGTGAGTTGGTCATCGATCCGATGGATTTGTGGCCATGGTAGGTGCAGCACCTGAACAAACGGTTTTTGATGACATAATACCGGGTCAAACAGCCTCATTCCAATAACCCCGGCAGCGCAGTGTTCTAATTCGAATAGCCTTTCATGGGTTGCCTGGCACGCGATATAACACTCTGAAAGTCTGATCAGTTTTCACCTGGTTTCCGCTTTCAACCAGTTGAGCGAGGATAGCACTGTTGACCGATCGTGATTCCCCCTGCCCCAGCCACCGTGAATGATGTTCTCGAATTCGTTTCGAAAGCTGTCTTGAAGTTCGATCAATATAACCTGCTCCATAAGAACAAGTGAATGATTCGATACACATAGACGAGTTATGAACTGTCAGTCTATCTTTGTTATGTAAACTGAGAATTAGCGATGTGGAGGATTGAATACGGAGTTCAGGTGCAGCATAGGTCTTGCTGATTGTCTGATTAAGCCTATCTGTCAGCCATTCTGTGGCATTGTCACCGTTGAACGGCACTCGAATTAGCATGGTCTTCTTGCTTACGTCCCGCACTTCAGGTTTAGGTGATTTTCTCATCACACTTCTGACGATAAATCGTTCTGGGTAGCCGGTTTTATGAAGTATGCTTTTTATAAATTCTAGTTCACCTTCTAACGTATCCGCTGGACAACGTTTTTATGCTCCATCTTCTGTGACGTAACCGACCAATCAAGCCATCTCCAATTGACTAGCCAGTGACGTAGTTTCTCTGTAATAAGTATGATCACTATCTCGATCTAACTCCATTAACTCCTTATATAATTGCACTGGCCTGAAGATGAATTATCGAAAACATATGATCACCTATATGTCTTTATCCTCACAATAACATATGTAGTATACTAATGCACATCAACTACCAAGACTACCTGATATTGATGAACAAGCCTTTATGTGTGTAAGAGTGAGTGGTTTTCATTTGGAAATGCCCATTATCCCCTCCAATCGTAAACGCCTTAGATATCCACTTTGGTAGCTATGGAATTAATTAAGGTTGACGAGAAAAAAAGGACGAACACTCAAGGATACTAGTCTTTTTAACATTTCGTCAGATTCTTATAAAACTGAGGCATTATTTTGTCCGTTATCGTTTTACTACCCCCCTCTGAAATGTGCTGATTGATCTGATTTCGAAACTGAATCGCTTTCCACAGAATGACAGTGGCGAAATTTTTACATAAAACTCCTGGGTGATGTAAAATTAGGCCTCCCACGGTATTAGTGTTTTCAGCGATGTGACTGAGATTTCGTAAGGTGGTCAGCAGTTGACTAACCGGGCTACCTTGAGTGTGAATTACCCAAAGCTGCCTCAGAACAAAGTTTCAACAGAGTGGTGGCCAACGGACAACTCCCAGTTCGAAACCCTCAGAATATATTAAGGTCTCTGTGCGGTAAATTTTTAACAAATATGCAGGGTCAGTTCTGTGGCAGCTGGTTGTATCTTCTCAGTTAGAGCTTCTCTTGATCAGATATGTCTAACACTGTGGAATTGTGTTTTCACTAGATCATGATTGTACTGATTTGATGTTAACCGAAAATAGTATAAACATTGACTTATCCGTGTGTTTTACGACACTGACTACTGTTTGGAACTCTCTCCCTAAGGCTGTCTGCGAGCCCTTGGGAAGGCTATGGAAACAGCATGCTTGTTTTGATAATGAAGTTGATATCGACAATCGGCTGATTCTCCAAACCAAGTAGTTTTGCTGGTACCACTTTCGTATCCGTGAGAACTGACCAGTTATCGATGCAACGCGCGTATCAGTGCGCTTGTTTCGTAGTGGTCTTAATATTTTACTTCAAGCTTCTGAAGTGGACTCTGTCAATCAAATACCAACTGCTGTTCGTGACTTATACACAGTTGTTTCAGTGGTAGCAGAGCTTAATATTCACCTCCCAAAATAATACCGGAAGTTCCAATGCAGACTCAGAGAACCCCTTACTTAGTCCATTCTAGTCTTAGAAAAGCGCGTGAAAAACGAAGGATTGACTGTACCAGTTGTGTAGTTACTGCCACATTTCTAGTCCTCTTGAGGTTTAGCCAGACTGTAACTATTCAGCACACTTTAGGTTAATTGGTTCACCGGTAAAAAAGTTTGTTGGCATTATGTTTATGATACATTTGTGATCATGAAAAAGGAGTTAATAAACCTTATACTATATTACCTAAATCGCATTGATTCTGCAAACGGATGTAAAAAACTAAAATCGAAAAATGGTTAGCTGCCAGCTGTGGATTACTTCACTGAGTTTACTGAGGTGTTTACATACTACAACGCTACAAAATAAAGAATAAACACAAATGTATGACGTCATGAGCAAGTGTCTACAGATATGTTGAGCCCAATGCAGTACAAAGTATTATATTATTGTTTACAGGGGTTGGTGGCCAGGGACTAGCACAAAATGAAGTGAAGCTTATTCTCAGAAATGACGTCAAGAACCGGTGAGAATATTTTTATCTAGTTCTACCGGAAAAAATGCACAGTCAACAATCTATTTATGAAAGAGAAGGAAGAAGCTATCAACAAGTGACACAGCGGCTTTTTGAAAGAAGAAAACTGGGTGTTCAGTTTTAATGTGTCTTGAGGGTCCCTGAACCTTTGAGATAAATAACTGTGACGCACACAGAAATCAGGCTAATTATTGACCAATAATTATAAATTCCAAAATTATAGGCATGCCTCAGACGAAGTTAATTCATCTAATTTAGAAAGTAACGAAACACTTACATGATGGCTTACAAATTCATACTGCAGAATTCAGTCACAGAAGTCGATGAAATTTTAAAGATCACATCTATTGTCAACGGAACACACAAGTCTTAACTTTCTGGCATATTTCGGTCGATCTTTGTTCGATGAAGCTGACCAGTATTCACAATTGGGGTGATTGAATTTTTATCAGAATAAAGAATCTATATCAAAACTACAGTTAACACTCCCTCTTCTTTACGCTCAATGAACTTATACCAATTACATCAGACCGACTGTACTGACCTCGTTTGTGTCTTAATTCGTTTGAACTCAATTAGCGATCATCAGTAAAACACACGTGGTAGCGACTCCTGTTACTGCACACTACTTAACATAAACTCCCGGTTCATATCGATATTATTGACTTGCCCACTCTGACTAGTTTAAAGTTTATAATTCGCTTGTCTAATTCAAGGTCGAGTTGACACAGATAGTTACAATAACTGATTGTTAAATGTTTGCATCAGTTCTGTCACAACTAATCCCGTAATCTTCCAGGCCATTCATTTTTTTGTAGGCTAGGGAGCGCTCTGTTTTACTGTCAACTTTTATATTCCATGGCCCTTACAAATTTAAACAGACCGGTTTACATATAGCTTAAATTGTAGTTACAGACGATAGTTAAACTTATTTGATGTTAGCCCTAGCCCAAACTAGCCTAGTCAACCCACCTATGAAAAAGCCTAAGTGAAAAGTCAAGAGGGAGAGTTTAAGGTCGTTGTAATACTTTACGTTTCAACCACCCCAGATGGCCTTCCTCAGGAGTGTTGTAATCGAAATCACACTGATCAGCACTTTATGGTAAGTACGAAAATCTCAGAAATTGTTTATTTTGGTTTTTCATACTGATGCCCAAAAACAAACTACATCCCTTTCATCTGCGACGTTTGACTCACCAGAAGTTGTCGAATATGGTCGCCTGTTTTTTTCCAGTTGATCGCATCAAACTTTGTGTTTGGTCGATATCAATATATACGAGTGGTAACCAATTGAGAAATGAAGCTGATTGTTTACTGACCTTAATAGATCACGTGTTCTCAAGTCACAAGCTGCTACCCTTATACCCAAAAAATCGAACCTCAGCGTTTAATCAAACAAACGGCAGAGTTAACCGGTGAGATAGCATGAGGGTGGGTTACTGATCCGTTGGTGAACGAGGTTTTTGAAGCTATGAGTGATAATTTAGACGTTAAAGCAGCTTATCAATTTGTGGACAAGCAAACCAAATAGTTGAGCTATGTAGAAAACGATTCTAAGAAATTGGGAACTAAATCCTCGATATCAGCTAAAGTATCTGCTCGGTCTAATCAATGTTGCTGATTACCTAATTATGACATGAACTAACAGTCTGTAAAAATCCATATTATCTTTTCTGGTCAATCTTCAGCTAGCTTCTTCTGAACGTATTTTATAGCTTAATTACGTAAGCACTGTTGACATTCCTTCCAGAGCATGTGCTGCTTATCCAGCAGTTAAGGCAGGTATGTGAACTCGACAATGAATAGTGTAAACCTTTTGGCGTAAAATAACAGAGTCCGTATCTCCGCCTCTTCGTATCAATGCAAACTGCACCGAACGCGTCCGCCCTCGCCTCCATGTGAAACACGCCAGTCCATCAATCGACCAATCACCAGTTCTAACTTGATATCGACCGCTGGCGAAATTAAGTGAACCAATCAGAACGATGTCATATACGTTCGCCCAGTTGTGGTTCTTGCATTCTGTTTGTGTGGCAAGCTGCAAAACTAGATAGTTTAATCCACGTGATTGATCGTGGTGTTGGCTACAATGTCTCATCGACGTGAATCAGGCGCTGTACCTCCATGGGTGGTTCCCGAACCAAGTCCCCGGAAAGGAACTAGTCACTCTGAAATCCAACAAAAAGACACGCGAAATTCGACATTGTCAACTGGTGACAGACGCGTTTCTGGTCCAGATGCAGCTGAAGAGAAACGAAAAAGTCTCGCGAGTGGGGATACGCATGAAAATCAGAGATTCCGAAGTCAAGTAAGAGCACGTGATTATCAAGCAAAAATTTTAAAACGTTTTAAACCGTTCCATTTCTATAGAAATTGACCGTCCTAAGGTGTCCCTTTTTTGCGAAAAGTTCACCCAAACACTTGATCAACAACCTTCACTCTATTCATGCCGAACTGACGTTGGCAAGTTGTCCAATCCAAATGGTTGACGGATAAGGGTAAAATTACAACTTTATTCCTATTTTGTGGTAACGAATTACTGTGAGTATAGTATACACGAAGGCTGTTCACTTCCTCTTGGTTTGATATCAGATGCAATGTGACAGCATTAATGCATAATGACCCCGTTAATTGGAGCACCATGATTATTCGTTTATTTCTGAAACTGGTAGACACACCGAGGTGGTCCACAGAATAAGTACTTATATGAAGTAATTGCTAAAGCGTAAATTTTTTATCGTAATCTCTGATAGCTGAAATAAGTCTGTTACATTTTTGCTGCTATACCAGCTGACATGTTGCATCTTCATTATTTCCGCCACATCGATAATTTTGATTTTCTGGCACTCTAGTCCATTCTTAGAGGGATTTTTTTATCCATGGCTATTTAACCCTTTAGGTATTGATATCTTTATTGATTCTTCATCGGGAAATCAGTAGATGTGTACGGGATCGAAAATACTGTGCTTAATGCTGTCCCTTACCTGTTTGTTATTTTGAACCTTATCGAATTAAACTCGGATACGTCTAGATATCCCTCATATCCGTGCTAAAAATTAAATACCATAAAAGTTAACAGCATAATTCTGCTAAGTGAACTGCAGCCTTTTTCAAGTCAAAAGTGTTTTGTTGCACTTCAAGAAGCAAAATTCAGTAAACAAATGTTGCTTAAAAGATTGAGTTTATTCAGCCTAACGATAGTCGTTTCGTAATTTTTTCAGTTATTGAATACAAGCCAACTGAACCCACTACAACGGGATAAACGTTCCGATCTACCCGATATTTTACTTGTATTTTGCATATTATGAGGTGGACAGATGCTGTTGTCCTCGCCTTTTTGACTATCCGTCATGTTTTGATGCAAAATCCCAACGTTAATCAATACTCACATCGCCCCCGAAATTTAGGACTTCTAGGCGAACGCTTCCGTTTTGACTTGGGGAAGAGAAAACGAGAAAAAGTAAACAATTCTTAAAAACCGACTGGGCTGGAGTGGTCGTGGACACAGTCCATGTCTGCTTCACCTGCATTTTGCAGATGTCCAGAAACCAACCACCATCCTAATGTCCCAATTTGACGGCCAACCGAGGTGAGAACTAATAGGTGTGAGGTGACTGAATCAGAATAAACAAGGATGAATAATCGAAACGTTGTAATTTGTACTTATTGGCTGCCTGGTCTATTTACTTTGGCTTCGGCACAACCAGTAATGCTACCAGACTGTGATGTTTGAATGGCTTAGCTTCACAGGATTCGCTTACCCTTTCTGTATAAACAAAATCTAGATGAATTGTAGGGCAAACGTGAATGCATTCTGGCCACGTCTTCCTTAGCAGAAGAGTGAGCTACCTATCTAAGGAAAGATCTTTATTTTGAAAGATAACATGGTGTTTTGTGCGCATGTTTTTTTTGTCGAAAATTATTCATGATTGAGGCGACCTCAAAAACATTGATTTTTGTGATATTTTTCGCTTTTTAAATTATTGGGAGGGTCTAATCTCCTTAACGCCATGTTGTATATTAACTGACTACTTATTGGGGTCGTGTGGCAGTCTCCGAAAATTTTCGTTACAACATTGGGAACTTTTCAAAACGTAACTCATATGATCAGAAAGCCTTGTATTCTAGGGAGTGTGCACAATTATCGAACATAAAACCGCGTACAATTCACTCGACAATCGTTGTCACAGGAATGGACAATAAACTGATTAATAGGCATTCAAACTAAATGCAAATACTGGCAAAAGATAGTAGGGGTACTGCTGGTTGGGGTTTCACAATAGTCACAGCATCGGCTTCAGACGTAGATGATTGTCATAATCCGAGTATCATCAAAAAACTGCAGAGCGCCCTACTACGCCACATACGTAGACATCTGAAACATTTGTGGAGCCACATATATATAATTGACTCAGAAGAGTCCTTGGTGTGACTTGCTTAACACCAGTATGACGGTATTATGCAATTCAATCTGACACGTCCTGATGTAACCACTGATGAAGTGAACAAGAACATGCTTCTATCGATTACTTAAAAATATCTTGCACGTAAAGCAGTGTTAGTGGACGCTCAGCAAGATATTGAAAGGATTTGGCAACACAGTTAATTTGCATTTATTAAGTACATCTACATCAAAATACCCATTCGCTTTAGATTTTTGATTTACAGTTTTCTGGCTTGATTAACGTTGTTTGGTAATAATGCAAGTTCCTCTGACGTCGTAATCTGGCAAAAGGTGGAAATATGTTGTTAATGTGGTGTACAAACTTGTATAACAGAACCATTTGCCTTCAGAATACGTCCGAATATTTACTGCTCACGTACGTGGCATTAAACTATTGCAAAGAAATATTTCAGTGTCAGTACGCGTAGTGTTTGTTGAAAGATTCCAGTTCAATCTGGTCTGTCGCGTTGCCCATTGTACCCCCAAAGCGAAGCTGCCTTTTTGATAACGACTTATTATCATTAACGATTTACTTATTCTTTCGCAAGATGTGGGCACCTTGATGTTAAGTGGTTAAGTTTGGACATGAGTGTTTTCAGTAGTTAGATCCTACACCTTTACTTGTTCTTCCCCTCTAGTTGAGACTAGTTTCTTTTCTCAAAGGCTACATGATAGTTAATTATCGATGCAATTCGAGAATGCATTTTTGTCTGTGCCGAGGATGATGATTGTGGTGAAAAGTAAGTTTATATTTAAACTGAACGCTGAAGAGCATCACCGGTTTTGTATGCTTATTTTCCTCCGCTTGATGTCCGATTGAAGTTTACAAATGCCGCATCATTTTGTATTCGTTTATATCTCGTTTATTTTGAAGAGCAATTATACATATCTTCGTTCAAAGAAAGAACAATCGGTGACACCAAAATTAAGCAACAGAGATATAAAAAAAGTTGAATGCGAAAACAAGCTGTCTGTCAAATGTGAGACGTTGCATGGTTAGCGACATTCAACAATTGACAACTTCTCTCACAAGAATAGCAAGCGTTAATGGGCCAGTCATCAAATGAAAAGTTATATGTGACGTTTATGCTGAACAGTTTTAGAATGGGAAATAAAGTACATGAAAAATAATTGAAAGAAAATGGGCGAGCGATCAATCTCACAAAATCAAAAAGCTCTTCAGGGCACAAAAGTGCTATCACAGTCAAGGTTCACGCATCGGGACAGAAAAATGTCCTTCATAGTGAGACAACTGTCAGAGAGGTGGCGACAGTTAACGCCAGGTTCCTCGCATAAATGCGTCGTAGGTTTTTAGGGAACCTAGAACAGTCAGTAGACATAAATCCGTGACTGCGTAGGAGGGCAGCCCAAGTCGAAGAATAGCGTTACTCGATGAAGGAAATATAATACCACGAAAAGAGATGATCACAGTTGAATGAAAAACAGAGTTCACATCACAACCCAAAGTTTGGAGGACTGACTGAATAGCGGCATTATGGGAGTCAGTCCCGTACTTCGCAATCTTGTCTGTCCAGGCTAATTGGCTTCGGTAATCATCCACTATACTGACGTCAAACACCACAGCAGCGTCGTCACGAACCACGATCACATCGGGTTTGATAAACGAGCTCGTGGTTGGTACTCGTAACTCCTCGAAAACTGTATAGCTCAATTTGCGCAGTCGCTTCGCCAGGTCTTTAGCCACACGGTTGTGTCGGGCACAACGCACGTCATAGGTGATCCGGCATGACTGTAGAATATGAGCGAGGCTTTCCGGTTGACCGCAGTTGTCACGGCAGAGAACTGAGTGGTCACCTCGGCTACCTCATGGATTTCGGACTTTAGTCCGCAACAGACTACATGTGAGCTGGATGGCACGAATAAAGATTCTGGGGAAGATGCGATCTGGGTTAAACAGCCAACGATTCGAGAGTGGAGAGCGTGTCACTTCCTGAAGACTACGGCCGTCAAGCGAATGGTAAAGTTTATCCATCCACATCGCATGGGTTTCCTCTTTGTTTGTCACCACTACACCCTGAACGCGTACTGGGATGTTCATTTCCCTCAAGATAGGGCCAAACGAATTATCCTTGACCACATTCCGCAGAACTGGACATTGACTGGAAAGAGGTCTCTCCACTCGAGATTTACGCGAGATTGGAATAGTTGTAGACAAACTCGGAATGCCCAAACCACTCAAACGAATTGGGGTATGGATGTAGCTGGTTGGTGTGTCTTTAGGAAGGCGAAGCCACTGCCGAACAAACTGGCGAATCGTATAGTCCATGGCTTTGAGTGTGTTACGATGGACTCGGCTCAATACTAACGAGTGATTCATCTACGGGATCAGATGCTGTCTCAGGAGTACAAGACGTTGGTGTGGCTTCTAGGGCGCTTTGGTAGTTTCATCCAGCATCATGCGAAGTTGCAGACGGTGGTCAGTGAATGCTTTACCCTTCCAGGTGAACGGGATACCTAGATAGGTCACCGTGTCAGAGGCGCTTAGTGAGTGGAAAATGTCCGGGCCGAAGTGGATAGACTCATCGGAGATGGCAGTTACATTGTGTTTATTGTCACCACGGATGACCATGAGTTTAGTCTTATGCGTGTTGATCTTCAAACCGGATAGTTCCATGGCACTAGCGGCGGCTGCAAGCTTCTCAGAGAGACGCGTAGGATTCTCAGCTAGAAGGATCAGATCGTCGGCGTAAGCGAAACCGCTAACCAGTGTGTCGTGGAACTGGTAGCCAAGCTCCGGTCGAGATAGTGCCAACACCTCATCCATTGCCATGATGAATAATAGCGGGGACAGTGGGTCACCCTGGCGAACATTACGCTGGGACCGGAGAACGGAGTCATTGAGCGTGGCGGAGGCATTCATGTAGGATTCGGCAATATAGTGCGTTGGAGGTGAAGGAGCACCGAAGGCTCGGGCCAATCTGATAATCGAATCATGTGAGATAAAATCAAACGCTTTGGACACATCGATAAAATCCGCA